>VXBX01002897.1:69752-88152 GCA_013400415.1 Scytalopus superciliaris
GGGCACGGCCGGGCTGCCCCGCGGCACAGCCCTGGCAGGGGGGCAGCCCGGGCAGGGCCGGGCCGGGCCGGGCTGGGCGGGCGGGCGGCGCGTACCTGCGGGGAGAGCCGGGCTGGAGCGGCCGGCCCCTGCCCAAGCTTCACACTGCCAGTGCCAGCCCCTGATTTCAGTGTCTGTCCCGGGGGCTTCCAGCTTTTACGGAGCCGTGGCAGCTCCCGGGCAGCCCGCGGGAGGACCGCGCTCTGGGGTGCTGCGGGGCCTGGAGTGCCCCCTCCGCAGCCCTCCGTGAAGCCGCACAGAGAACCGCCCGAGAAGTCCCAAGCCACGGATGGACAAGTTCTTGGGGATAGTATACGCTGTTTTATGGCGTTTATATGGCATGTCGTTGTAGTGGCAGGGTTAACTCGGGATAGAGCTACGGAAAGATTGCCTTCTGTTTGCCTTGGGGTAACGTGTGTGCTGACCCGGGAGCCACTGTACTGGTGGTGAAAGAGGTAGCCCTGCGTAACTCCTCACGTTGTGGAATTGCTTCCCAAACCCCAGGGCATCAGTTTTGATGCATGCAGGCTGAGAGGAGTTTGTACAAATGTACCTTAGATAGTACAGCAGTTGATCAGACAGAGCGATCAGGTTAGTCAAGTATTTCATTAAGGAACTTACTTAACTAGCAGTTGTCAGAAAAGCAGATCAAATTGTCAATCATTTTTCTGTATTTTTTTCTGCTTGTGGAATAATTGCATTTCCAAGTTTAATCCTGGAGTTGATTTAAAATGCTAACATATAACCTCTAAAAATAAGATTTACAATGGGAACGATGCATTAGTCTTAAGTTCTTTATTGCATATGTGACAAATTCATGCCTAATTCTGTAGGATTTGCCCAGTGCTATTAAAAACAATGGAATAATTTGTTAACTTTCATAGGATAATTTATTTTGCTTTTTTGGCTTCGTATTTTGAATTCAAAACCAAACTAAATGTCAATAGGAAAAATAAAATATATTATTAAATTTCTTATGAAACATGACATCTTGTATGTAGTATCCCAGATTCTTTTTTTATGCAGTGCAACTGAGTTGAAAGGCTAATTGAAACTTTATGGAGAAGATGGTTCTGTGCCTGAATGCAGTGTTGTGCTTGCTCATGAGTGTAGCTCCTGGGAACACACTAGGGCAAAATAATGCATCAGAACAGAATGGCACAGGGGGAGGTTGTGCATGGGGCTTTTGTGCCAAAGGATACTTGCTCTCTTTGTTGTGCTTGATAGTGAAAATATACAGGGGCAATACGTCATGGGTTGTGTGTTTATTGTGACAACAGCTCTCAGATTGGGCAGACCGTAACTCAGATCTTGTTTTTTCTTTTTCATTTGAAATCTCTGCTAATTCGTGAAAGCTAAAAGTCACACTGAATTCCTTCCTTCATACATAATCACTTTACAGGCTAGACCACAACTGAAGCAAGAAGAGTGTTTTGCTTTCTTTTTCTGTGAATGAACACGTGAAATTTCTTGTTATTATTGTTGTTGTTTGATTTTTACATTTAGTTGTGGCAGCCAGTGCAGCACCACTCGGATTCTTTGAATGTCTGCAGGCTGCTCCAAGAGAGACTCTGGGCAGCAGCTCCATGTACAGATATTTGACAGCACAGTTTTGTTGAAGCAGCCACTCCTCTTTGCTTCTGCGTTGACAGGGCTGGGCATGGAGAAGAGCATTGTGCTGTTCCGGTGCCATCAGCAAGTTCAGTTGATTTATGTGCAGAGTTGGCAGAACCTGCATATCTGCTGCTTTGAATCTTCACTTCTAATGAGACTGGAATTAATACAAAATGTACATGGAATTCATAGTTTACTCATTCTTGTTGGAGCATTTGTAGCTCTTCTAACTGAAAAATGCACAGTTTAATGCTACCTGAAGTATTTGTTCTGCAAACTGCAGTTTGAGATGTGAGTTACTGCATGGGGATAAGTAAAGGTAGAATTTGGCCCAGGATTTGGAGTTACAAGAAGTGCAAAAGAAAATCTCACAATGCTGTAAATTTGCAAGTCCCAAATTAAAGGTTCTGTAAGCTCAGATAAAAAGGGTAGTGTTGCTGCTTTCTACAAAGGGTCCCTTGTTCAGCAAGTCTCACCAAAAGGAAATTTGCAGTTCAGTAAGCCAACTATAACAAATACCTGACATAAGGATGGAACAAGTTCCACAGGGGCTTTGACAGATCCCACATTTCTGTTTGAACATTAAAACCTAAAGATGTAAACCAGTGAACTGAATAAAAGCTGGATTCCACGGCAAGAGCATGTATGCGTATGCGTTGTACTAACTAGTTGTGTGAGTGCTCACTTCAGTGAAAACAGTCAGTGCCCTTGCTTTGTTCAAAAACTAATCTGTTGAAACTCTTTGTTTTTACATGCTGTATGAGCATATGGGAAATGTGGAGCTTAAATACTGAAGAATGACTGGTTGGTCAAGGTTAACAGACAACATTGGTTCAAATCTCAGCAGTATCTCAAAAACAGTTACAATTAATATTTAAATCTGAAAACTAAGGTACATGGTGCTTTCTGAAACATCTAGGTAGTCATTCCTGTAATTAAACTCAAGTAAACAGAGTTTACTTGTGATGTGCGAACAGGGATGGGATGACATGAAAATCTTGATCCCTGATGTCAAAGTTGGAGAACAGTGACACAACAGTTCTGTTACACAGTCATGTTGTTGGCAATTCTCTTTAAATATCAACTTTAAAAGTTGGTATTTTCAGTATTCTTCAGAGTGGCATTTGGAAAGACCAGTTAGGGGTTTGGGGAAAGTAGAGGATCTGTCGACACGGCAGGGTCACTTGCTAATTGATTTATGCCAATAGCATGACTTTTGACTCATTAATGTTCTCTCATCAGGATCCTTGGTGCTTTGCCAGTCTTGTCACATCAGATTCCCATGTGTGTTCCCTCTAGTTAGAAAGTTTCATAAATCATTACTGTGTTACTTCTCAAAGGAATAAGAAAAACTATTCAATCCACCCATGGAAAACCAGTTTTTGAAGAGAGGTGGTCAGGAAATGTCCCTGAACACATACACATGCACACAAAAAAACCTCTGAAATAAATGATTCATCATGATAGCTTTAACCGGTGTCTGTTGATTTGTGTTCTGTGCTGGCCCATTTTCTTTTGAGGCTGAGTGGAAGAAGCTGAGTTGTATGGGGTACTCAACACTGAAGCAGTTGTGCTTTTCCTAAGGCTTAAAACAATCCAAGAAGAAGAGAAAACCCATTTTTAATTTCCTGAGTCTGCGTGGGTGATCTGCTCCCCAGGGTTCCTAGACCATCTTTAGGAAAGCCAACCTTTTGGGAACTAGCCTTTGGGAAAAACAACCTGGGTATTTGGGAAGGCTGTAGGTTGCAGTTCTGAGGAATAGTGAGGGGGAGGTTTGTTTATCTGCACATTGCCCAAGGAGTGCATTATGCCAATGGTATGCATAAATTTGCTTTGCAAATTGTACACTTCTCATAATCTGTTGCAATTTCATGTCTCTTCAGGGGGTTTATGTGGTAAGGTTTTCTTATTTTATGGTTTTTACAAGTTGAATGAAACTGGTGGTTGCCTGTGTAGTATTTACAATGCTTTCATGCTACAGATTTTTGAGTTGGAATAAGACTGGGAAAAAAGAGATTACCAACAAAAAAGAGGCAGCTTACCAACTAGAAGCTTGATAGCCATACTCTTGATGCTCTGGGAAGGTTGCCTTTATGTCATTTTGGATATGCTGTTGCTGAGGGAAGTTGTCAAGGCAGCCTGAAGACTGCATGCAGCAGGAGTACTTAGTGTAGTTTGAAGAGTCAGTTGCTGTTTTTCTGGTCCTTATAGTTTCAAGGACTGGAACTGCTACAACTGAGAAAGCAAGAATTACACCCATTAGTCAAGAGACCTGAATTAACAAATTTGATTTTCCATTAAAGTACAATCTATGTTTAATTTACCTCCCCATGGCATCAGAAAGGTGTCAAAATGTGATCTTTCTGGAAGCTAAAGAAAATTGTTGTCAAATGACTCAGAACTGGTTGTATATTCAACAAGAGGACATTAAAATATCAGATTATAATCTCCCTTATACTTCAAAAAGTGCATGTATACTGATAATATTTTTCAAGTTCCTATGAGGAACTCATGATGACTTGTCTATGTTGTGTCTTCAATTTGGGGCAATATGTATTAATTACTAATCTACAGTAAAAGGTATGAGAGGAGAAACATAAGATATTTTATTTTCAAATTGTGTAAATTGACATGGTGGGGACAGTTGATATTTATCAAGACTTCTTCAAAAAGTCTGTCATCGTCATTATTTCTGTGAGCAAATTCTTAGTTAGAAACTCGAGGTCTCACTTCTTTCTGGGTCTCATCTTTCAAGTAACAAGCAATGGGATAAGAGAAAACAGCCTCAAATTGTGCCAGGGAAAATTTAGATTAGATATCAGCAAAAAATTCTTCACTGAAAGGATTATCAAGCCGTGGAACAGGCTGCCCAGGGAAGTGGTGGAATCACCATCCCTGGAGGTATTTAAAAGGCATGTTCATGTGGTGCTTAGGGATGTGGTTTAGTGGAGGACTTGTGCTGGGTTAACAGTTCAACTCAAGGATTTGGAGGGTCTTTTCCAGTCTAAATAATTCTATGATTCAAGGAGCTACTCCTAACACATCTCTGAGCCTACACATCTCTTTCTTAGCCTCATCTCTCTGAAAACTTACAACATTTATGTGGAGGTTGCACATCACTCAAGACAAAGACTTGAAGAATAGAAACCTCAGGCAAGGTGCTTAGCAACTCAAGTTTTTCATGTATATATATCAGCTTAGAGGATTAGTGATGGACTTGGCTATACTGCTTTAATGGCTGGACTACATGATCTTAGAGGTCCTTTCCAACCTAAATGACTCTATGATTCTATTGTGTGATTTTATAATTAGGTGTGATGTAAGAAACATTAACCTTAATGTACCACTTAGATTTACATTACATGATTTTTTTTTTCACCAACATATATTTTAAAAACTGCATATAGAAAAGCTGTATTTCTTTAGATCAGGAGGGATGTATATCAGCCAGTGATTGGGATTTAATGAGTTCTGTCAGGGTAAGAAGGATAAATGGAATAACTTGGTGTCCTGAGCTTTAAAATTTGCTCAGTGTTCTTAAAATACGTTAATAACACTAAAATATGTTGTATCTTCAAGACTTACATATGTGAACTATCCAGCGTTTTTACTGTAACAGATAATCTGGATGTCTTGAATGATGAATGTGCTGAAAGCAAGAAACTGAAGAAGAATATCAGTTCCTTTGTGTTAATAAACTTTTTTTGGTTTAGTTTGGTTTGGTTTTTTAAATTCTTAAGGCCTCAGAGTTTCTCGTTCTACTTGTACCCTGCTTTCCAGGAAAATCTTGTCTTCAAAGCTCCTGTATCTCCATTACTGACTGTTGACTTCTGTCGAATCAGTGGAAAGGTGTAATAATTCTTTCTCATCCGCTTAAATATGCATAATATATGATGGACAAAGTCGGATATGGTCTTTTATTCTTTTCTAAGCACTTGAGCTTTATTAAAATGTTTTGTTTCTTTTCTTTTGGCAGTTTACAGAAAGGAAATTGAGCTATTTAGTTTAACTTTTGGGAAGGAGGTGGGACTCTAATGAATTAATTCACTGTCCACTGTAATGGAACCTTTCTTCAAGAAGAAAAGTAAGCTGCTTGCCAGCTGTTTAGGATTCCCCCTTGTTCTGGTGGCAGAACAAGAATAACCCCTTGAGCAAAATGTATGTGTTTCAGGATGATCGGAATTTACAGTATTACAAAGCTGCCAAAAAAGCAACTTCTAGCTGAGGCTAAATTGGCCTAAATTGAAAACTTTGCAAAGCTCATAATTGATTTTTTTCTTTATATGTTTCTCTGCTTCCCATGACTTCATTGTCATATGCCTGTGGTGACTTCTGCTATTACCCATGGTGCCTATCATGAGTCTGAAGTATTTATGATCATCAAAAGATACTGAGACAAAAATTTTAACTGATTATTAGAGGGGGGGAATTTCTGTAGCTTGGGGCAGGTGGAATGATCTTCCTGGATGCTTTTTTTTTTTTTTCTTCAGGCTTCTTCTCTGCTCCCTGACTTGGGAGTTAAGTTGTTAACTGCAGTATTTCACTGTTTTCAGATCTTGAAGACATAAATATTTTTGGTATTTTGATGTTGTAGCTGCATTATGAATACAGCTGCATGATGTATGTTGGCATCACAAAAGTAGTCCAAGTCTGATTAAACCAGTAACTGCCCTTTCCAAAATAAATTCTGCTCCTTTTCGGTGTTCAAGGAAGTTCAGCTAAGTGATTTCTGTTTGTTCTACTGTACTTGAGAGTACAGTTTATTTCCCTGTTATCTCTGCAGGGTGACAAGGGTTAGTACTGTGCTGAGGACGACTTGTTTCTCTCAGATGGCAGCTTCTTGCTGGGAACTGAATCGAGTTCCCATCTTTTTGCTCAAACAGGACTACCAGGAAATAAGAAAACTTGTGACAGTTTACACTCTGGCACAAATGGCACAAAATTACCTAAATAAAACTAATGACATAAGCAAGCATGCTCTTCCAGTCTAAGCAAAACTGTTGGAAGTGCATTTTGCTGTCAAAAATGTTGTGGCATTACTTCAGAACATCAAATAAACCACTACCTGTTTAAAGCCTTGAATCTGTGTGTTTGAAGTCTGTCCCTTAGAGAGCATTTAAGCTGCACCTGCAGACCATACACATATGTGAATATTTCCTTGAAGGAGCACAAGCTTACATTCAAGCAATCTGTGTGCGCCAGTAGTTACAGTTAGTATGTGACTCTGCATATTTTACAGCCTGCAGTCATGTTTGTGCAATCTTCACCCCAAAATTGTAAAACTTTAACAGGCTAAACCTAAAATAAAGGTTGGCCAGTGTCTTTTCCTGGACTGGTAGAGTTTGGTTTTGAGTTTTTCAATTTAGAAGAAAATCCCAGAAAGTTTTTACCAAATTCCTTTGTTTCATAGCTAATAACTATGTTTAGAGATTGAAAACCCTATTGAAAAGGAAGTTACTGGAACAATAAATACCTAACACTTGGTATTCTAGAAGGTGATAACATTTTTTAAATAGCTTTCCCTAATAAATGCTCCTCCCAAACTTGTGCACTACATACAAATCCTTATGGAGTGGTGGTTATCCTGTTTGATACCAGTCCTGGCTTTTATTTGATATCCTTGAGGTTTTCTCATTATCAGTGTAAATTGCATTATGTGTTCAGTGTTTTAACTGTGACATGTCTCCCTAATACACATATGTGCACAACTTTTGGTTTGGGGCTTTTGGTTTGGGGCTTTTGGTTTGTTTTCTGGAAAATCTATAGAAGCACAGTTCCGTTTATCATTTTGTGTTCAAGATTGAGGGACTTCTTCCTTTAGGTTCTCAGCTTTGAGTAGGAGTGTCTGAAGTGCAGAGTAAGTTTGTTCCAAATAACAGTGTATGCAGATAAAAGAGAGTGAACTGAGATGTTTGCACTGCTGGGAACCAGGCGGTCTATGGTGACACTTCATGGGAAGAAGTTGGTCTATACTATTCCTAGCTGTTGCCCATCCTCTGCATTGCTTCAGGGTCTGTGAATGAAGACAGTGCCAGGTTTAGGTAGGGCTCTTATGGGGCAGAAGGAAACAATTTGGTGACAATTAGATATACAATAAAAAGGTAGATTAGAGAGGCAATTGGGGGTTGAGGGCCTGGTTTGAGGAGGTGGAACTATAGATGGTGGTGGGAGAAACACCTTGAGCTTGTCTTTTAGTCAAGGTTGGACTTCTTAAGCAGGCAAAAAATAGTCATTTGTGTCTACCTTTATATCCATCATGATCTCCTAATTAGGTAAAGACTTTATGGAATACACAGGAACATACTGACCATTGAGGGTAGTTGATGTGCTACTTGCTAGCAGTGCTTACTAATATACAAGAAATTAAATTAGTAATGATACATGGCAGGAGCCGTTCCAGGCTTTGAGCAGCATGACTGTATCTGAGCTAGCCAACTCCAAGGCAGGTTCTAGCAGCTGGAAATGACTGGATGATTCCTATGCCCATGTTCCATCCTAGGAGACAAGGGAATTAACACAGTACGGCCCATCTTGAAGTTTCCTTGAAATCAAGGGATTTAATAAAAAAAGATTTAAGGTCTCTGGTTCCATATGTGTTGCATTTTTATTGGTGCGAAGCTGTGCAATCAGGACCACCAAACCTGTGCCATAAAAGCTAATGACTGTGAGAAATGAGTCTTTTCTAATGATACAATCCTAGTAAATTGTCCTATATGTTTTTATTTGCAAGAGACAGGATAGGTTGGTTTCAGAGACAAAGTAGTATTTGACTCACTCGCAGGCATGTATTGCATCGACAAAATTTAACCATCTCCTGGAAAAGCAGGAAGTTTCATAGAAAGGAGAGGCTACAAGTAAAGTTGGCCAAGAAACAAAAATTGTGTTGTGAAGAGTTTCAAGGTTACATTGCTTGTTTTCATTCTGTGTTGTGACTTGGGAACAAAGTCAGTCTGGAGTAGTCAATAGCTCTCTCTCACAGTCAAGGCCATGTTCGAGGCTGTCATTTGAATGTTGTGTTTGTGAATCCTAACTGCTATACCAGTAGCTTCCTTGGGTAGTAGTACCTTTTCCAAAATGCTGTTGTATATACATCTTTCTGACAAAATAAAAAAAATCCCGTAAGTTGATATATATATATATATATANTAAGCACCACATGAACATGCCTTTTAAATACCTCCAGGGATGGTGATTCCACCACTTCCCTGGGCAGCCTGTTCCACGGCTTGATAATCCTTTCAGTGAAGAATTTTTTGCTGATATCTAATCTAAATTTTCCCTGGCACAACTTGATGCCCTTTCCTTTTGTCTTACTGCTTTTTACCTGGGAGAAGAGTCCAACCCCCACCTGGCTACAGCTTCTTTTCAGGTTGTAGAGAGTGGTAAGTTCCCATCTGAACCTCCTGTTCTGCAGGCTAAACAGCCCCAGCTCCCTCAGCTGGTCCTCATAAGACTTGTGCTCCAAAGCCTTCCCTA
This sequence comes from Scytalopus superciliaris, assembly GCA_013400415.1. Lineage (NCBI taxonomy): Eukaryota > Metazoa > Chordata > Aves > Passeriformes > Rhinocryptidae > Scytalopus > Scytalopus superciliaris. The sequence continues at coordinate 78,882 of VXBX01002897.1, forward strand.
GCTTTGTTGCCCTTCTCTTGACACTTTCCAGCACTTCAACTTTTATTTTTTTTTCTCGTAGTGAGGGGCCCAACACTAAACACAGGATTCGAGGTGGGGCCTCACCAGTGCCAAGTACAGGGGGACAATCACTGCCCTGGTCCTGCTGGTCACGCTATTTCTGATACAGGTCAGGATGTCATCGGCCTTCTTGGCCACCTGGACACTCCACTGGCTCATGTTCAGCAGCTGTCGATCAGCACCCCCAGGTCCTTTTCTGCTGGGCAGCTTTCCAGACACTGTGCCCCAAGCCTGTAGTACTGCATGGGATTGTTTCAACTGAAGCTCTTTTCACGGCATTTATCTAGATGTGCATATATACATATTATTTATGCCTCACTTCTATCTCTTACCTTCTCTGTAACCACATTAGGGTTTATCTCTTTCAGTACACTCTATTTTACATTTTAGGAACGCTATTGTGGTTGTTTATCTTTTTGTTTGGTTTGGTTGGCATTTTTTTTGCTTTTTTTTTTTTTTTGCTTGTTTGTTATAATGGAGAGATGCTTTTACTTGTAAGGTCTGTGGAAGTATTTTTCCAGGGTTCAGAATTTAATAGAGCCAATCATGTCTTGCCCTTTTCTTTTACACATCTTCAATTGCATAGCAAAGATGTGTCTCTTCCATGCAGAGTTTAGGTTACTGCTGCTTCTCTTGCTGGTGAAAAAACATTTTCAAATCAGTGTGCATCTTAGCTTCTGTCTGAATAGTGAAACTAAAGTGCACAACTATTAATAGAGAAGGGAAACTATTTAGCAAAGCCCATATGTAATAGAAAATAAAGGGGAGAGGGTAGAAAAGTTGTTTGGTGTTTTTGCTCAAGTAATCTTAGGATTTTGTTATAAAGCATAATAACTGTACAGTATTGAAGCTGAAATCTTTTCTGGGCAAGGCTGAGTACTTCTTAAAGCTGATTTTGAGGCATACCTTGTAATCTTCTTGACTAATCTGGTGGTGACATAGTGTGCTTTTAAAGCATGGCACAAAGGGTTAGAGAGAATTATTGCTTGTTTGGAAAAAAAAAAGGGGTAGGGGGAAAATCCCTAATTTCAGGATTAGGTTTTAGGATTGGCAGTTAAAGCACAGACACTCATTTTTTCCTTGTAATCTGAGCAAGTAACTGTCAGACGCAATAATTATGGAAAAGTAATTCCTCTTCTGTAGCATTTTTATAGTGCTTTTGATTGTACCTGCGCATTTGGCCAAAATGAATTGGGAAGCCTTGTGTTAGCTGGGACAGTCATTGGCTGTCCCCTCTGCAGGAGTCACATTGCTTTGCTCCTGAAGCCAGAAATGTGAAGGTAACTGCAGTATACTGCATAAAAGCTGCAGCTTTCCTCCTAAATCATGCTATACATGAATTACGAAAGGTCTCATTATCTGTGGAGAGGGACATCCTGGATGATTGCTGCCCTGGAGCAAGATTAGATGCAGAATTTAAGGAAAAACAGCTAGATAATTTCCTATCTTCTTGCTTTAACAAGTGTTCAACAGTCTGAGGGCCATGATTATGGAGTATAAGCTGCTAGTTATATTTTGGCTTTCTCTTCTAAGAAAGCAAATGGTACACTCTCCAAAACCAGCATAAACGTGTACCAACAGTGAAGTTGATACAAATCCAAATACTTGGCTGTACTTGAACGAAATGCTGTCTGTTTGAAAACCCATTTCACATCCCCTCTCAAACGCCAGAGTGCATTATTGTTATTCCATCTCTGAGATAAATATCCTGATTGTGATAAAGTTACTTTCATAATAAGGAGGCAGGATATGCTTATAACATGTACGATATTTTTCTTGCCTTGATCTCTTGTTGCACAGAGTTAAGACTTGCCACACCTGTGGTCACTGTAAATAGCTGCAGTCACTGGAGCACGATTGTATTTTTCTGGAGGAGACTGGAAAAGTTTAACCTGATGCACTCACTTTTTATTATATGCATATGCCTGTGCAGTTCCCAGCACAGAATTTGGCCCTTGTTGAAAATACCTTTTGGCATACATCAGTTTTATCTAAGCCAGTAGAAACTTGCCCTTAGCTTTGGCTGAACAGTAACTCAGTCTTGTCTGGACTCTGTTTTTGGTGGAGTGGCAGGAAAAATCTCAGTTCTTTTTTGAGCCAACTCATAAAAAATGTTTCTTGCTGTAGCATGATTTTTTAAAAGAAGCTAAGAAGTTTATATTAAATCAGTTACAGTTTTAGAGTGAGCTTACAACTAAATATCCAGTGAATGAAAGCATGTTCATAAATGTTACTGCTATAAGGGTCTATGTACCTGGGAACCACAGTAGTGATGTAGCCAGAAAAATAAAAAAAATAAAATAATAAAACTTCTTCAAGTTTCTCTTCATTAAAAAAAAAAGTTCCAACTTTTTGAGCCAATGGTACCAAGCTTGTCAATTGCCAATCCATGACTTCACGTTGTGAAAAGGGAGCTCTTGAGACTGGATAGTTATCAGCAAAGTGATTTTCATCCAGCAGTACTGTATATCTCATTTGTTAAAGCATTTCATCTGCCATGATCACACTGAAAACCCAAACTGGGTTTTAAGATCTCTTCTTCTACTTAGCAATTTACAAAGGCACACAGATACTTCTATATTTTACCAGGAAGGCTGTATTAATAAACTAAATAAAGTTTCAATGGATTCAATAAACTAACCATACAGGAAAAAAAATAGGATGGTTATTATTCAGTCAGTTTTCCAACACATTTGTAAATATGGCACATCGACGCATACTATTGGGGTTATTTTAGTAAGTGCACATTGCAAAAAGGTATTAGTATTTTGTTATATGGTCAATGACTCTTAAAATGTGTGTTTTGCAGATAGGGTTATATGTTTTAAGAAAGGAGTCTCAGATACTATTGCAGGAAATTAATATGGCCATACTTGGCTTACTTGAATTATTTACAGTGATGACAAACTAATTTTAATTACTTCTTATCTGTATAGCTAGAAACACAGGTCTCGTGTTTTTCCTGTCAACTATTTATTCTTATCAGAACAGCTGTCTTTTACAGTGGATGTTAACTTGATTAGGTAACTTCAAAGTTCATGTCATATTGTGCCTATTTTGCCACGTGGTCAGCCACTATTATGCTGCAGATCAGCAACTTATGTTTTTCCTTGTCCTTTGACACTTTTATTGACTCTATCATTTTACTTACTTTTTCTTGTAATGCCTTTCATCTCTGCTGTCTTTGATATCTAGTTGAAGATGGGAGGGATGTTTCTGTGCCACGAACAATTACATTCCTTTTATTTTTACACCTTCAACAACTTTTCATTCTGTGTTTTTGCACTTTATGAAAACTGTCTAGAAAGGGATCTGTGGCAAGCTCTACAACCCTGTACATGTCAGTACCTACCTGAAATCTTCATCTTTTTCTCGTCTCCTGTTGTACATGGTAACATTTTCTGTGGCCTCCGGGTCTGTTCTCTCAGACTGCAGAACATAAAGTGCAGTTGCCATCTTATAAATGCAAAAAAGATTTCTTGTGTCAGTGCCAAATGAGCTTGCTCTCATTTCATGTCCAAGTAAAACTTGCTGTTTGTTTTTATTACCAAAAAAAAAAAAAAAAAAACCAAAAAAAAAAAACCTTTTGGATTTTGTCTTGTTCTTTTCTCACTCTTTAGTGACTCCTCTTATTATTCCTACCCACCTCTCCCACCCTTAAATCAGTTTTTCCTGTGTTCCAGCACCTTCCTGGACTGCTGTTCAACTTATTGTTTATATCATACCTGTGTCTCTCCCTTTCATTTATGTTTTTTTCTCACATTGCCTGCATGGCAAAAATTGTCATCAGCAGTTGATATGAAATAGAAATATAGGTCTCGCCTTTAAAATTATTTACATCATCACTAGCCTAAACATTATCAGTATAATGCTGCAATTGTGCCATACTAGGCCTGTTAATACTGATAATTGTATATATGTTGTTGATGCTAGTAACTTGCAAGCTGTGATTAGTTCCTTGACTCAACAGTCATTCTAAGTGACCTATTGAGGATTAGCTGTTTATGTGATACAGGATCTCATCTTTGAATCCATAGCTGAAATCAGGTAAATAAAGATAAAAAATGGTATTTTTGTATATGTTTTCCTAATACAGCTTTTCAGTGTGAGAAGTTGCTCTCATTACCCTAAAAAGATAGATGGTTTGCATTATTATTATTGCAAATTGGAAAGAAACAGTCTGAGAGACAGTGCATGTAGCCAAAACTTTGGATGAAAACCAAACCTTTCATCAAACTGTTTTGATATAATGATACACACATTATGACAGTGGACCAATTAACAGATGCAGCCTTTTGTATGCAGAAATTAATTTTATTTTGTTCCTACTATATTTTCTAATATGGCATTCTGGCCATCCCACAAACCAGTGTTTTTAAACACCACTAGTACTATGCTGTGCACTGAAGAGTCCTTTTTTGTGCCTTCCATATAACTCTTAGCAGGTGACTTCTGCCTTGTTTAGAGGTGCACTGGTCTACAGGACACTGGTTATCAGCGTGCTGAAAAGATACACTAATGCTAACATTTAAGTTGTGGTGACCAAGTCCCTTGAAATGACTCTTTTCTTCTCAATACTGACTGCCAAAGTTTCATAGGAAAGCATAGCAACTTAAGGAATGATCAATAAAATAAAGATGTGAAAAGGCTATAAAGGACTTTTTGCTGGTAGACATGTAAGTAGGCACAACTTTTGCAATTGTCAGTACAGAATGATGTGTCTTCAGTCTGTGACACATGTAATGTTGGATACATTTGTATTTTTTTCTGGAAAAAAAAAATCTTCTGGGAAACTATTCATTCCAGAAAATGCAGAGAGGGAATATTTATAGAAGGTGAGAAAATAGTTTGGGTTCCATGAGGAGTGAATAATGCATAATTCAGTCAAGTATAAATGACTTAAAAGGAAAATGTCTATGAAATGATAAGCTACCTGGTAAATTTTTTCCTGTTAGACAATAAATCAGCAAGGTACATGCCAAAAATGAACTTTCACTTCAGAATTATTTTAAGTCAGAATCTTAAAAATTTGGCGTTGAGAATGGAGTTTATTCAATCTGTGCATATAGTTCTAGACTATAGATTAAAAAAAATTGCTGCCAGTATTCCCCCACTGGGCTGCCTTTGTTCTGTTTTACTTCATTTGAATACATTGTCATCACTTAATCTGGTGAAGTAATTTTTGAAATTTCAGTTTAAAATTGCATAATGTACAATTTCACATATCATCATAAATCATGAATGTTCGGGTTTGTGTTTCATTGCAGCGGAAAACAGATGTGCCACTTCACATGCAGTAACATGCACGAAGTGTCTTGCTTTGGGTCCAGAGTGTGGATGGTGTGCTCAAGAGGTATGGATTCTTGGTTACTTACATTTGAGTTTATATTTTAGCTGCTTCTGATCTTTGTAAAGCTAAAGACTTTTAAACTGAGATAATTATAATGAGAAAGAGCAAGAAAATCTCTAAATGACCCCTAGAGACAGAACCTGAGAAACCACCTGAAATACATTTTGTTTCCAAAGGAGAAAATGCAATTTTTTTATTTGGAAAATTTTAGTAATTTTAAATAAAGTGAGAACTTTTTAATGCATTCCATCTGCTTTATAGACAGGTCTGGCAGACACAATAGGAAAATTACCTATCAGTAATCTATAGTAAATGCTCACTGTATATAAAAACAAGTCTATACATATGTGTCTGCTGCATTTAGCAAAAGGTCGTACTAACAGTGAAGTTGACTGATTTCACCATGTATTTGACTCTTTCACAAATGGAAAAAATGATGCTTTTCTTATTTTGACACTTGAAACTGTCAGTTCTGAGACTTAGCAGAGAAGATAGATGTTAGGTAGTAAGAATTATTCTGAAATTGTTGCATAGCAAACTGTAAGAATTTGGGAATTTCTGCTTTTGTTTCACAGGAGAAAAACTCCAGTTTACAGCATGGTTCAGATAAGGCTGGACCATTTTAAGGACTTCAGAGGAGCAAAGTTTTAAAGAATATCAGACAGTTACAAGCTCATACGCTCTTTAAGGTCACATGCAAATTTTCAGGTGTACTTTTCAGGTCAGCAGTGAAGGTAGATAAGTTGCTAGGGTGTGTCTGGATGAGATAAGGAGTGTAAGGCATAAGGCACTGGGTAGCTTTATCTGAGATATTGTGTCTTGGAATTATTAACTTGGTCTGCAGCAGGTATAAGGGTAAGTAAAGTAAGGATGAGTAGAGGCATGGAGGGCTTGTTTTCCAAGAGGAACCTTAGGGCATGTGTAGATGGCACAACTGATTGCAAGGTAGAGGTATTCATTATTGTGGCCACGTGTCCTGTCTGGCACAGGACATGGTTTTATCCTGCTCCATCTGCATTTATCATGGAACAGCCCTTGCTAACTTTCCAGTGCAGTAGGTCTTCTTCTAACTAAGATCTAACCAGGTTTCACTTCTGCTCTGCTTCTCTTGCTTAACTTCTCAAGTCAGTCCTGAGAGCTGTTTGTGGAAACCAGGGCTTTGTTAAAACCTCTTAGACAGCTGGTTCACCTACAGACTGTTCACAGTTGGGGAATGACAAATCCCATATTAATGCAGATAGAAATATTCCAAGTAAAGTTAAAGGAGTAGTTTTCAGCTTAGCATGCCTGCTTCATCTGAACAATATTTTTATTGAGAAAATAAGCCCCCAACGAACTCTTTGAATTCGTACCCACACACAGTGGACTTCAGAAAATGCTACAAATCTATCAGGTGTTACTGATAACAATGAGAGTAGCTACATTCTTTACACATGTAAAAGTCTATGGTTTTGAAACGTATATACATCAAAAAGGGTATATAAATAGTAGTAACCTAAAAAAAGTAGTCTCTGTTGTTTACAATAAAGAAGATTATGGAAAAAATATGTCAGTAGACTGTAAAATGAGTTGAAACTTGAAAAACAAGATACATGACTGTCAAATCACTTTTTTCAGTGTCTTTCTAGATGGCTATTTATTATCTGCGTTGGCTGTATGCACTTTTTGATTGTTTTTTGTCCCCAGTTGCCTCTAAAATATCAGAGATTGTCCATTGTTTCATCTCCAGCTGTGCCTCAGATGGACCAATACATTGAAAGAATACAAAGGATCTTGTCTTTTTTTTCTTTACTTGCATGGTCAGAATCATGTTAATCATCAGATTTCTGATTAGGAAGGAATTTTGCATGGGATCATTTTGGCACAATTTTGGCAACTTTGCCCATTCTGTGCAACAAAGGATGGGGTGCTTCTGAGATCATCCCACTACTAATAACTTTTCTGTTACTAAAAGAGCTTTTTGGTGTTGGTGGCATCTTAAACTGTTCAGATTGGACATGTAATACATGGTATCCTCTTTCTGGGAATTCAAATTACATAGTCCAGCAGGTCTTTGGATTTTGTGTAGTATGAAAGACAAATTCAGGCTAGATAAATCTAAAGCTGACTTACGGTGCTGCTATTAAATATTAGCCTGAGTAACATGACCAGTGGATTCCTCTGAAAACTAACCTGTTTTGATGTCATGGGAATGACACTTTCTTGCTATAACAAACTTGTAGTGTGGCACAGAACTTTTTTTAGTGACATAGTGACAGTATGTAATTTCCTTTTTCTCCAAAGTTGGCTTGTTCTGATTGTGCAAGATCCTGTTTCTCTTAGAAGTTCTGTGTTTTATAGAAAAAAGTCATTGTGGCAATTATATTTAACTTCTAATTTAAATATGTCATCATTTCCCTTAATAAAAACATGTGGCTTCATGAACTTCTTCTGCAGTTTATGCAATTATAGTAGCGTATTTTATTGTTTCAAAAACTGTTATTTTGTTTTTGAAGATATTACAGGGTTTTCTTCAGCTTCAGATTGTTCAGTACTTTTTATCTCATTAAACAGGATTTCATGGCTGGCACAACACAGAAGGGACGCTGTGACACTGTTTTCAACTTAATGAAAAGAGGCTGCCAATCAGATTTGGTTGAAAACCCTACGGTTCATGTCACAGTACCCAGTGACCACGAAACAAATACACAAGTGACACCAGGAAAAGTTTCAGTCCAACTGCGTCCAGGTTGGGTTGTCTCTAACACATTGATATTATAGTAAATTTCAACTAAATACAATACTTTTAAGTACAGATATTTTGTGAAGAAGCATTGCAAATAATTATTTTGAAGAATGATGCTGTAACCTTATATTGCAGGACTGTAATAGTGTTGCTCCTATATTTAGGTATGGTCTTCAGCAGGAAGTGTTTCTGTTAAACATAGCTGGAGGTCAGAATAATGCAATAGCTGGAAAAAGGATTTTAGTAGTCTTTTTTATGATGTAGTTTCTTGATTCTTTTTCTTTAGCCACTTACACAAACAGTTTTCCCTTACATGTTTATAAACTAATCCTTACTGAAAGTAAATTGAATTATAATTCCTAAATTCATAATTTGATATAAACTTCTCAATTCTTTGGTTACTTTTAAGTACATGACTGATCAACTACAGAGACACCATGCCATTATGTAAGAAAGGACTGAATCCCTAAAGAAGACTGGTATTTATTGTGCAACATTTAATTTATAAAATATGAGACACCTGGCCTTAATAGAAGTTCCTTTCTGGTATTTTCTAGTATATCTCTATATGCCCTCGCCGAACTCAAGACAGTGTATGTTTTCTGTCTCTAAAATGGCTGTAGCCAACAGCAGAAGTGGAAAGTGATATAAAGCAATGCAGGGTTGTCTTTCATATCAGAACATTTAATTTGCTTCTTTTTATTCATACAATAATTGGAGAAAAATAGTTAAGAGGGTTCAGTTTTTGGCAGGAAAACATTAAATGATCAGAAGAATTATCTTGCTGATCTTCACTGATAATTTTATCAGTGATAATACAAGATAATTTTCTGTCAATTACAAAGAAAAAAGGAAGGATCTGCATGAGTATAAAGCACACAGGAACTCTGGTTTTCAATCTTTATAATAATAAAACTGACAAAATAACATCATCACTTTCTCAACTTTCCCCACTCTGCTTTCAAATAAGTGATTGATACTCTGCTTTGTACTGAGAAATGATCTCTGCTCTGTCTGTAATCACATTTATTTCCAAAGATATACTGGGTTCATAGAAAAAGAAATTCTAAAATTTGGCTTCATTAACCTTTTCGTGAATAAATAGTGAAGCTAAGTTTGGGGTTCCATATGCTTTG
>VXBX01002897.1:93519-127460 GCA_013400415.1 Scytalopus superciliaris
CCTGAGAAGGGACCTAAGTCACTCTCCACAAAGCAAAGAAAGGAAGGTAGAGGGTAAGTCATGAAGTGTGGCTGAGTACATGGACTCTATTACAGATACATGTTTCACATGAGAGGGGAGACACCTGAAAGTGTTAAGGAAAATGGTAGAGATGAGACGGTGTCATAGGCAGGAGGAGCAAGGAAGGAGGGAAAGTTGGAAAAATCTAAGTGAAGAAGAAGATGGAATAATTGAGAGAGGGAATAATGAAAAAGCAGATTAAGTGTTTCATGTGTGCCTCAGAGTTTGATTATAAGGAGGGAGATAAATGCTTTAGAAATATGGATATGGCACCTAAATCCTTTTAGATATAAGATTGCCCTGCTACATCCTTCACATCACTGAATTCCTAAAAGACATTAAATTTACACTTGAGAGTGCCACTTTGCTATTAATCCTTTAAAACAGTGGATAAATGCAATATTTTACTGCCTATTAAGGAATTTCTCAATTTGCAGGTGCATGAAGACATTCAAACTTTAGGTTAATGATTTGTAATCATATGCTAATATAATTTCTGGAAAGTTGTGTAGGAAACAGAAATTATAGAGTGATTATAAAGTAAATAAGGTCAAAATAGAAGAGGGAACCAAATACCAATATGTATGAATGCATATTTGCTGGTTGCAATGCTTTCTTGGATTCCAGAGAATTTTACAAATGCTATGCATTTGCATTTGTATGTACTAGTAACACACACAATGCAGCAGCTGTTGCCCAAGTCCAGTGTATAATGCATTTTGGGAGATCTTTCTTGAAAAGGCAAAGAAGGTCATTAGTGGGAAAAAGCAAAGTGGTAAGTAGATCTCTGACTGGCAGTGGTAGTTTTCACATACAGGACAGTATATGTATTTCCACACAGAATGTTTTCAATAGCCTGGTTTAAAGTCAGTGCTGCTAAGCAGTGTAATATCTGAAAGTTGACTTTCACACTAATTTTTCATTTTGGCATTGATTATTTTAGAAAAAAGGTAGATACTGCTTTCTTATGCCTAATTTTGTTTTCTCTTTAGAGCCATATTGGGTGGCGTAAAGAAGCAAAGCGACTGCTTCTGGTGATGACAGATCAAACTTCCCATCTGGCACTTGATAGTAAATTGGCCGGAATCGTAATTCCCCACGATGGAAACTGTCATTTGAAAGATAATGTGTACATCAAAGCTACGAGTATGGTAAGGTATATGTCATAGATTTTGCCTTCAGAGAAGCAATGTAAAACTGTGTAAAGGAGATTTTTCAGGCTGCTGTCAAAGTGTTAATTTTATTTCAGTATTTTTCCACGTAGGCAAGTTTTGAAATGAAGATTCAATCACCTGGAAATACTGACATTCTTTTTGGTTGGGGTAAAGTATTTTGGAGTCTGAGACAACAGTACAGCAGAGGAGGATATGTGACTGGTCTTCGTGTTCTTTATTAGCATCTCATAAAAATCACATTTTATATAGCATAAAAGTAAGAAGTCTCTGGTGTGATATTTTGCACAACTAGAAGCTGGTATTATGTAAGCATTGCACAGTTGTGCTAATAAGACAGAGGTAGTGGTTTACGGGCGGAAGATGGGGAGTTGTACTGGTTGCAAAGGCTGGTAAATCAAGGGATGTACAACAGCAAGGAGCTACTTCAACCATGATGGACTAGCATTAAATGTATTTATATTTCACAGTAAAGCAAATGCATGGTAATACATCCCTGTGCAAAAAGTTACATCAAATCTGCTCTAACAAAATAATACACCTTCAACAAATATTTTTAACTTTCAAAAATTTTCTCCAATAATGTATACAATACTTGTAAGTGACTGAAGACAGGAGGTTTTGCCTAAATTAGAGGTTTCAATTGCTTTGGCTGTTTTCTTAAATAAGTATAAATTGTTTATTTAAGAAATATGAATCACTGGTTAATTGCCATTTAATTCCCAGAAAGCAGAAATATGAACTCTGGTAAAATGAGAGCATCTTACAGTTTTTTTCTTGGTGCTAGCTGCACTTAGTTAAAGTATAGAGCCTGTGTTGTTCAGCAGAAGTCAGCAATGTGCTAGTGAAATCAGTGAGGGCAATGTGTAAGTGAGCCTAGACCTGAATTTAATCCTAGCAACTGCTGTTTATAAGGATGGTGGGAGAGCAGGAAGAGGCTGCTGGATGTTGTGTGATTATGAAATATGGGAGGCTTCTGGGAGTTGGTAGGTGCTTGGGACCTTGCTGAGCGGAGGAGGGAGTGTGCTAACAGGAAGGTTGTTTGTATTTCCAACTATCTGACATTCTTGGGTCCATATGCTCCCTCTGTCACCTCTTGGATATTCCCTCACAGATGTCAGGATTTTTTATTTTACTCTAGTGAGTCTGTTCAGTGTCCCTGTTATAAAAACAAGTCTTCCTTTACTCTACTTAAAGCAAATAATCCCAAAATTTTCCTTCCTAAAGAAGAGCATACTCTATTTTTCTTTATTTTGGTTTGGGTTTTTTTCCCCCCTAGTAGCTGGGCTATAAATGAGAGGAATTTTGCTCTGCTTATTAAACAATTGCTCAATGTACCAGTCTTTTTCTGGTTTCATCATTCCTTTGGTAATAAAGATATTATCTGTTTCAGGAAAAAAAAAAAAAGAATTATTTTTGTTTTCTGTCCAACTTCAGAAATTAATTTCCATTGCAACTGGAGAAACTCACCAGTGTAAAATACAGACAAAATTCATTAATCTCTTGCTAAGCAGCTATGATAGACAGATGGCTGACTGAAAAACGGAGGTGGTTTAACTGATATTCTGGATTTGAATAGAAAGTTTGAAAGATCATGATTTTATTGTCCCACATGGAATAAGAAAGCTCCATGATTACTGGTATTGATGCATTTTATGAAATAAGGGTTTTTTTTAGCACCCAAGTTAAATTATTTTGAAAGATGTTTAGATCTGTGGTGGCACATTTAGGCCCATGTATTTTCTGTCTGCTAACCCTTTTTGTTTCAATATGGGCTAATTCTTGCATGCCCACATGTGGGCTTGCACTTAGTAATAGAAAAGGGTCAGAATGGAAATCTTTCTCTGGAAGTAGATTTGACATGGTAACACAATAGTGTCTGTTAAGGAAGGTGTACTGCTTTCCTGCTTTTTTTTGTCTTCTCATCTGTGATACATGTGATTATTTTATTCATAGATATCCATAAAGAAGCTTCAAATGAAAAAGTAAAATTGGGGAGGGGGGAGTGGAGGGTGGGAACACTATTTGATACTTAAATGAAATATCATGAAAGTCTGTCATCCTTTTAGAAAATACATAATATGAAACATTTTGGGGTTTTTTTTTCCTTATCAATGAAATCTTGTTTGGCTATCCTAAATTAAAGAGCTTTCTGTAATCACACTGTTTTCCTTCATTGAATCTTTGCTTTTTGTAGTCATGAAAAGATGGCATTTTGGCATATCTTTATTTCTTCCTTGTGCCAGTTTAGGAGACTGTGCTTTATTTATTTGCATAAGCTTAGCCTTCCACTTAGTCACTTTTCTGCATGTTTCTTTCTAACTTTTGCTAAGCAGTCAGCAAAGGTCAGCAAAAAGAGGTCAGCTAAAAGGTCAGCAAAAAAAGCATAAGGACAGGAGAGAAATCTATTCCATTTTGTTAAGATCTGTGCTTGGTTAACTCCCTTTCTGAAATACTTAACATCTGCATTAACTATCTTCTCAGTTTAACACAGTAGGTTAAAATAATAAAATGAATGATGCAATTGAAACAAGAAAGATGATCTAAAATGAAAGTACATGCATCTGAGCAGTAGTGGGAAGAGATAAAAATACATAAAGTACAGCAAGGTTTTCAAAGCAAGCAAAGTGAGGATTGATGAATGACCACTGGTACCTTATATCATCTCTTTACACTCTTAAAATTAAAAAGATAGTGTGGGTCTGTTGATGCTTTGAGGGTTTTTTAAACTCCCCTTTAATAAAAAGAAACTATTTGTTTCTAATCTGAACTGTGACTTTAACATACTATTTGCCAAGCTGGACACTATTGAGTTAGAACTTACGAGTAGATGAAAGTTCAGTTTTACTTGGGAGCAGACTAAGGTAGTCTGGGCATCTGGTCCCTGCAGGTCTTGGACATCTATGCATGTCATCTCTTGACTTCAGTAAGCTCTATCTGAATAAGGTTTTGTTTCACGAAGGCTTACAAAGCCATTTCCGATACCACTGATTCCAGAGTTCTGCTACTAGTTGCCTAGACATTGAGAGGCCACTCCACTGGAATTCAGGCAGGTCTAGTGTCACATGTTAAGCAGGAAGACTGAGTATTTTGCTGCCATCTGTGATCGCTTAATAGTGCCCCTGTCATTCCCACATTTACAATGCAGAACATCTGGCTTCAGTTGCCCATGTCCTGCGACTGCTGGGTACCCATGATCTGCCAGGCATGTGGCCTGTAGGGTTGTGCAGCACAACAGAGGCCCCATCACTGTGGTCTGTGGTCATGGAGAAGGAAGGAGTGCTTAGTATTGTGTTGTAGGCTACTGAAAATGCCGGTAAAGCCTCTGATGCTGCAGTTCAGTCACACATTCAGCCACGTGGTGGGAATGCACACTCTTTCTCCAGTGAGCATGGCACATTCTCCAGCTGGAGCTGTAAGAAGGCCTGTTTATTGCTGTGTTATCTTAAGGAATATAATCTCTTACCAAAGGGTAGAAAAGAAGCATGTACACTGGCAAAGATCAAGCTGCAGCAAGAAACTGCTTTGTTCTTTCTGCATAAGGCTCTTTATAATGGTGCGATATGATGGAAAATGGATTTTGCCCCCTTGCATAACTTTGTCTCAGCTGTCTTGCTATTCAGATTACTGCTAGGAGAGCTGTTGACTTGCAAGGTGGCTTGAATAACAAAGGAGAAAAGAATGGTGCAGGGAAACAGACTGTGTTTCTGCAATAAAGAGAGACAGTATGGGGCAGATCGTGAAATATACCGGGAGGAGAAAGACAGTAGAAGTACATGGCGGAAAGAGGTCAAAGTACCTGACATAAGTGAAAGTATCCAGATGAAATCTCTGTAAGAGGACTCAGAGACCCCACTCACTTCTCTCTGTTTAGTCATGAATTTTAAGGGTTACATTTACTTTTTGAGAACTATTCACTTATGTATGGTTAATAAGCAGTTATTTTCAGATACGGTATGTTTTAGACTACTGAAACTGGAGGGATCTCGCATAACCCAGGTGTACAAAGCCCACTGGGACCACACAGACACCCTTGAGCTTCCCCAGATCCTGGATGATGAGATAGCAATGCGCCTCTTGTTCTCAAATCTGTCAGATCTCTCAATGAGAAGTATAGAAGGGCTCGTCACTGGCACAGAACATGCTGTCATAGGTACATCACCAAATAGAACAATGCATTACTGAAGAGAGATGTGAAATTCATGTCGTCATCTTCAAGCACAAGTGTGATTAAGAAAATGTAGCAGGTCATCATGATGAGGTCTTGAGCATAGAGGGTAAAGCTGTCAGTTGTAAGTGAGGTAACTATGCAATACTGATGGTGCTAGAACTATACCCAGTGGCTGCATTTAGCTGATGTGCCTGATCCCAGGTGCCAAAATACATTTCTGAGAAACATTCTTCTTTTAATTACTCTCCTTGCTGTTTCAAAAAACACACCTTATCTTGGTGCTTCATGTAGTACTTTCTCCTTGACTTTTGCACAAGAACCTACCTACCATTCCCAGGAATCTTGTCAATCTTGTAAATGGACCATGGACAACATAAAATCCAGATTTCTTAAGCATCAGACTTAAACCAACAAAATAATACTGTATGAGTTTATTACATGTATACTATGCTGATGCCCTGGTGATTTTTTTTTTATGGTTTATTTGAATGGTCCCACTTTCTTTTGAATTTAGGTCTAGCATTTCTCTGTACCTTTAGGAGTTAAGATCGGGGTGGATTTGGAACCCTGTAATGTGTAATTTGTGAAATATAAGGTTTTTTCCTACTAATCTGCAGTCTTCTCTTTTCTGTTGTATTTTGCAGGAGCATCCATCTCTTGGGCAGCTCTCTGAAAAATTAATTGATAATAACATCAATGTTATTTTTGCCGTCCAAGGAAGCCAGTTTCATTGGTATAAAGTAGGTTAGAAACCTGATTTCTTTTTTGAATTTTGAAAGTACAATATTTGTACTAAAAATTAAAACTGTGAGTAAATGGTTGTATTTTTCATAGGATCTGTTACCTCTGTTGCCTGGTACTGTTGCAAGACAAATAGAATCACAAGCAGCAAATCTCAATGATTTGGTGGTAGAAGCCTATCAGGTATGATGAGAGTGACAATGTTGTGTGCCATATTTGTACAGACATTTTTCACCTTTCATAGCCTAAAGTTGGGATTTCCAGGATCTTGGCTTCCATCCAAACTCCACGAGGATACATTCCCTACTTAATGTCCAGATTGATAGGTGGCACTATTACACAAATACCTCTCAAATTCCCCAGCTGTTGGAGTCTCAAAGCCAAGAGGTAGTGCTTTTTTCTTTCTCAGGATGCTTCTAAATATTGTGTGATTCTTTGCACCTGTTGTTCTGTAACTTCAAAAGAAATGTCTGATTTTGGCACCCCAGATCTTCAGTTACAGAGCAGACACCACTATCTAGGCACCATATAAATTCAGAGCAAAAACACAGTGTGGTATCTAGAGAGTTTTGCAGCATAGTTTTTAGAAAGCGGACAGCAGGTGGGAATTTACAAGAAGGTAGTTTGAAAACAGTGGATATTGTGAAAAGCAATATTTACACAAAGCAGCGTAACAACTTGGCATTGCAGTGAAGAAGAGTTTTGATAGGGATTGGGGAGAGAACAATGGAAATGGCTTTCTGAACTTGTCTGGAATACTCAATTGAAAGTAATTGGGAAAGAGAAGGTAATAGTATGTGAAAGATCATAACGTCATGTTTTACAAATGCTTAACAGAGAATGGCAGTTTGAAAGTAGAAATAGGCATCTTGATAGTGAAGGACAGAGAGGGCATAAAGAGCTTTGAGAATGAAGCCTAGTACTATACATCTGATGTACTAGAGCACAGGGACCCCATAGTGCAATATCAAAATGAATGCAACGGGTGTTAGATGGTTTAATGCTGTTAAGTTGTGCAGTTACACAAACATGCAGGTTCAAAAAGTTGAAACTCAGCAGCAAGACTACATGCAGGGTATCCACATGTATCACTTCTTTTTTTTTTTTTAATTAGTTGAATTTGGAAGGCTGAAATTACCCATTTTACTTGGTCAAAATCAGGCAATTTGCTTTTAGCAAATTGGCTATAATGAAGAGCCAGCAGCCATATCTGTTCCTAGTCAATAGAGTGCTTTTGCACACATTTTTCTCACTGTCATGTTGGAAACGTTGTGCAGAAGGCAAAGGTATTCAAAAACAGAAGAGGTTAGGTGTAGTCAAATTGCAGAGAAGTTCTCACTGATATTGTGCTTCCTCTTATGAAGTCAAGAAATCTCATTCTGAATACGCTTTGCACGAAGTTGCTGGCAAAAAAATTTAAAGATTGTAGTCCTTTTGTGGCACTTTTACACTGCCCATCAGAAATTTTAACATGGTTCTTACCCTATGCAGGGCAAACATTCTAGGAGAGGAAATGAAAATTGACAAAATAATTATTAAATTCAATAGAAGATTCTGGGGGACTTTCCTGGTCCAGCCACTCCTAGTTTGCTCGTGCCTTATTTTCATTTTTTAGACAGTGTCTTCCTTCCCATCCTAAACTTCATTGTATTTAACAGATTGAGAATTTTATCATAGTTTTAAGGGCTTGTTACATAAAAACACATGGTGAACAGGGCTTGAATGTATTGCTTTCTTGAAAGAAAAAGGTACTTAGATAAGAAAATAAATTTAGTGTTGATATTCAGTGAGAGTGGGCGTCTTGTACTCTTGTTTTAGGCAGGGAAACCTTAGGCTTAGTTATGGAAAACCCTTGCTGAAACTCCCTGGCTATAAAGCCAAAGATGAGTCACTAATTTTCAAAAAGTTACTAAGATAAACATGTTCAGATTCATGTAATTACATTTCCATTTGTAGCAGTAAAAATATCACATAAACTAATTTTTTAATAGTAATATACCACAAATTTAAGAAAATCTCATTGTGCAATTTTCAGCTCATAAGTTTGTAAGAGCTTTAATAAATTTTTAAAAGATCAAGAAGCAATATTCCTTCTTGTAAGGAAGCAGGGTTTTAAAGCATGTAGTAAGTGGAATACACAAAGTAGGTGGCTTTTTCATTATTTTTTATTGCAAAATGCCCTGATGGGAATCACCCAGTTGTTGACTTATATGGTCTCAGCTGATCCAAATAAATCTGTAAGAATAGTCCAAATAGCCTTTAGACCACTGTAAGGTTTGTTCAAAGAAAACTTTTCCAAGACACACGTGAAATATTAGAAATTTATAAAGTGTCAAGTCAATTAGGAACCTTTTCTGTTGTATAACAATACTTGTATGTATGTTTACTGTTGTATTTTCGATGTGTGGCTAAAAGGCAGTGTAGACTCAAACAACAAGCAGTTTTTGTTGCACACAGTTGTTAGAATAGATTTTCAAATGGAGAAACATACAGTTCCAAAACCATTTTAGAAAAGCTGAAAACATTTTTATCTGGAGAGCCTAATCCTCTTTATCAGAATTGCCAGTTCACTGGTTGTGTATATTTGGAATGTAATCGGGTCTTTATATGGGAAACAATGCTTGAATTCATTCCTTTATTCACACAGACAAGCTTTCTTCATTTTTAGTCAGACATAGTAGCCATACTTGGTGTTAGTCACTAATGTACATTATATTTTGAGATGAAATGTGACTAAAACTTGTTTTCTGGTTACAGAAACTAATCTCTGAAGTAAAACTTCAAGTGGATAACCAGATCCAAGGTCTTCATTTCAATATCACTGCAATCTGTCCTGATGGAAGTAAAAAAACTGGCATGGAAGGATGTAAAAATGTGGGGTATAATAAAGAAGTATGTTGATAGTTCTCATTCTTCAAGGAACTGGAATACTTATTCTTCTGTTTGGTTAGGTTTCAATGGTGTGAAATCTTCTAGGGATTTACTTAAACTGAAAATGGATTTATGTGATTAATGATCACAGACTCTCTATTATTCTCTGGGCTTATTTTTCCTGAATCTTATTTTAATTCTCACTAATCCCATGGAACTAAGGCTCAAAGCTTTTCCTGAAAGCTGACGTCCATTAAAACTCTCCTTCTTTGTCCTCCTCTGGGCACAACCAACCATGTTCATTGTGGTGAAATCTGTACGTAAAGAGGTTGAAAGATAATCACCCGGTGAAAAAGAATCACTGGAATTTGTGTTTCTTGGGTCTGTACTAGACACCACCTTTCTCTCTTTTGCTTTAGCAGTCTTCATGCAAAGCCAGGGTTGTGGATAATTAGTTTATTTTATAAATCAAATTAATAAAATTATTTATTCCCATTTGGATTAGTGCCATCTACTAAATGAAACAGAGCAGCATGCACCATGAAAATGCAGGAGAAGATGTCTGGCTAATATAAAGAACATGGTTTTCTTCCCAGAAAAACAGCTCTTGCCTTGATGTATTTATTTAATTGTTTGGACTACTGGAGTAATTCCTTTAGCTTGCCAGGAAGAGGTCTGTGTTTTCTGGAGAGCAGGGTCAAGGAGTTCTTTCCTGCTTGACATGTACATATGTCTCAGCTGGTGTGATTTTACTTGCATCTGTGTGTAGATATAGCAAAACAAATCAGTAGATTAAATGTGTGAATTGTAGTGTATATTTCAATGTATTTTATGCTCTTCTGGAGTTTGTATGCATGCTGCTGATTAGCTTTTACAGCTTATGGGAGATTCATTGTGTTTTTCTTTGTAATTCATCTCTTGTCCATTGTTTTTCCCTGTGCATGTCATAAGAAATAGGGCTGGAATTTGTTCTGTTTAATGAAAAGAAAAATATTTATATCTGTTTCTTTTTAATAAAAAGCCAAGCCAGTTGATTGTAAAAGATTACATGTGGTCCTAAACCTCTGCTGCTGTTGAAAATGAACCATCCTTAAGAGATTAATTAATTTTTACCGTAAATCCTTCTTTTCAGTATTTGTTTACAGGCAAAATGCTTTTCCTTAATCTGGCATTCCTTTCATTGTCTAATCCTTCTTCCTTCCTTTTCTTAACAAAACACAAAATGTATTATATTCTGGAAGAATCCTGCGGCCTCTTCAGGGTGCAAAACAAACTTCGGCTATTAGCCAGTGTCAGTGTTCATGGTATTGTAATTAGTTGCAACAGGTTTAATCTTTCTGTTGCTCTGTTCAGTCAAATTTCATGACTCATACATATGACAGGGTTTTCTCTTTCCTCCCATCTCCTTGCCATTCCTCCAGTACTGGGCTGAATGTGATGATGATGTTTTCTCACAGGGCTTTGTGTGGAAAAAAACCCACATTCCCTAGCTGCATCCTGTCCTGCCCATGTGATAGACACCTGCTGTATGAATTAATTTTTCCATAGCCACACTTTTGCCCTGTAACCCAAGGGAAGAAATCTCATGCCTGGAGAGCGTAGTCAGCTGAGGGGTTATGTGTGTAGTGGCGCATTTGAGAAACAAAATGAAAAGCAAAGGGTGAGACAAAGCCTGTTGCCCCCTCGATATGACATTAAGTGCCTGCTTCTGTGCAGCATTCTTCTCCTGTTGTCCGTGTAGGCAGCCGCAGCCCAGCTCGCCACAAAGCCACCATTGTCCCCAAGGGCTCGGCTCTTCTAATGTGGGGGCACAGCGGGAGGGAGAGACAGTGATGAGGGATGAATAGCCTTCATCTTTGTGGGTAGTTTCAACCTCATATGTAATCAGTTTCTCGGGATTTCTCTGTTTTTAATTTGGAAATTTTTGGTGGTAGAGATATTTGCTTCTCTTAGGCTTCTTTCTTACCTCTTCTTTTTAGTTATATTTGAGGAGGCAAGAAAGTTATTTTCCATCAGCAAGCTGAAAAAATATAAAATCTTAGAGAGAATACCCTGTCAGAAGCCTACTGGTCCAAAACCAAAAAAACAATTGTGAAATACAAGGTTGATATCCAGTGGAAGTATCACATGTGTCAGAGCTGTCAAAGGTGGTGTTTAATGCAAACTCTATGGCAATCATCTAACCACCAAAATGACCCTGGGTGCAGTGCCAGGACTCTGGAAAGCCACAGGAGCTGCTGCTGCAGTGGGCACTGCTGGGGTGAGGACCTGGGGCATGGTGGTGACATGGCCAGGAGCTAGGCACTGGGTCCTCTCTGAAGCAGAACTTGGTCTGCCTGGGACTACAGCAAGATCAAGAAGACTCATTTTCCTTCCCCATGGTAGGAATTGTGAAAGATAATCTGCTGTTAGGGTCTCAACCATTTCTGTGTTTTAGTAGGAGTGGACAGGGCCATCCAAAAAACCACATGTGGTTTCTCTGTGCATGACCATTTCTGCAGAAGAACTTTCATTATAAATTCTTTTTATGAAGAGTATCTCATTTTCTGTTTGTTTATTGTCCTGCTCATTCTAGTTCTAGTTCTCCATGAGAGAACTTCTATGATATAACAGAATTTACACATTAAATATTAGCAGGAGGAGGATGATGGTGATTCTATTTCCATTTAATTTGTATTAAACTTGTCTTTTGCAGCTATGCTTTTTTAATTTGAAAAGTAGCCTACTGTCAGTCTTCTGTTGTTAGGATTTTAACTGTAATAGTGATGCCTATCGTTACTAATATATCATTTTTGACAAATGACCGGAGTGTATTTTGCTATTATTAGCTAGTACACATTCGTATACCACGTAAGATTCTACTTTATTTATGTGTTAAAAATTTAAAGCAAATTTAAACAAGGAAATAATAATAATGTAAAATCTGTCTTCATTTCTTCCTAGGTAGTTTTCAATGTATCAGTTACAATGAAAGGATGTCATACAACTGGAGGGAGAAAATATGCCATACTTAAGCCTATTGGTTTCAATGAAACTGCCATTGTTAATGTGCAGCAAAGCTGTGCCTGCCAGTATGGAGACAGTACAAAGCACAAAAGAGTATGGGCTGATGAAACCTCTGATAGCAAACAGTCCCATTGCGGTGACAACAGCTGTAGCTCTAACAGAGAAGACACACTTCCTTTGGAGAGTTGCAGGCAACACCAGGACCAACCCCTCTGCAGCGGTCAAGGAAATTGCATAGATGGAAAATGTTTCTGCTACAAAAACAAGCTAGGCAAGGTGTATGGCAAGTACTGTGAAATGGATGACTTTTCCTGCCCGTATCACCAGGGAAACTTATGTTCTGGTAGGCTGCAGAGTTTGTGTTTGCATTTTGTTGTTCTGCTTTGTTTGGTTTTCTGAGGCTAATGTATGTGATGCATCTGAAAACAATGATATAAGGCTGTTAAGTATGAGAATTATTTGTGCAGAATTAGTGAATATCTTGGTTGGAATTCATGCTCCTGGGCTTTGTTCACCATAGAGGTATGCGCTGTCTCCTAAATTTCAGCACTGCTTTTTAGGGGATACACTGATTTTTTTCCTAAGTTTAGCTATTGAGACTAAAACGTCTTCATAAGGAATGATACTGATATCTCAAACAATACAGTAACATTATTCTAGAAAGAAAGTTGATACATTTCAGTCTAATGGGAATAGGAGATACTAAGAGTTTAGGAAAGGATCATAGCTTCCAGATGAGATTCTGATTTTCTAACACCCTAAATCAGTCCTGTGAGAGAAAGAGTGACACTTGATTTCAAATACTGATATAAATGGTAACACTCTTCAGAATGCCTGCTTCAGAAAGGACACTGTAAGTAAAACATAACCAGGGAGAGCTGTCAGAAATTCTTATTCCTTTTGTGGCCTGCTCTGTGTTTCTTTTAAAGAAAGCATGCATCTGAACAAAATATAAAATGTGTACTTTTACATTAGTGTTGTTATGGAAAAATGGGATTGAATCAGTATCATTACTGTACCTCCACCAGAATTTTTTTTTTCCCCTCTGGAGTAAATATTTTACAACCATGCTGCTGTTCTGCATCCTTTCATATCACCATATAATGACCAATGAATGAATTCAGGGACCAGTTTTTTTCAATTGCAGTTGGATACATTGAGAATAATACTATGAACTTCAGTAAAATTATTTTGGATTTGATCTGCTGGTGACTGTGAACTTTACATAAAATGAAAAGAAATTATGTTACCCAATCTTTTAAATACTTCATTATTACAGTTCATCTTACAAGCTTCTATAGCCTGAGATGTGGTGCCCTGGTTGACAGAGGAGACAGGGAGATTCTTGTATAAGAGATGTTGGAGACTGTCACCTGTGATGGAGCCCTGCCCTAGGGTACCTAAATATGCTAAAACATGGAAAACATAAGAATTTTGCCCTACAACTCCTACTTCTTTACCTAGAAAATTGTAAAGGCCAGTAGAGGGTCTTCACAGCCTTTGAATCCTTGAGGCTGTGCATTTTAAGTTCTTACTAAACAGCGTACACTTCTTAAGCACAGCATACCCACCTGTCCAGCTCAGTCACCTGTACTTTAGAAAGGCAAAGAAGCAGTGCTTTTATGTGTTTTGAAGGGAAGGGAGGGGAATGGAATAGGAAAAGAGAGAAAAGAGAAAAGAAAAGAGAAGAGAAAAAGGCACAATCCGGCATGTGCGCAAGAACTTGATACGTGTTCCTCCACTGAATCTTGCTGTTTATTTGAATTGAATATTTTCTTGCTAAAGAGAAGTTTGTTTAGTTTGCCTAAAGACTATTTTCTTGGTCATTGTGTAATTTCTAAACTCCAGTGCTTTGATCCAAGGCAAGAGGGGAAAATTTTAGTAAAAGGTTTTAGGATGACATCATGGTAGTAACTTTTCCTTAACTTAACAACAACCAGCAGCCATAAATATATGTCCTGCTGGTGATTTCAGCTCAAGTTGTTAACTTAAAAACTAATTAGAAAGTCAAGATCTAAATTAGCTGTTTAATGTAAAGCACTAGTGACACAAAGGTATGCATCTAAAAATTGATTTTCTGTGTTTTCATAAAAGCACTCAAGTCTTTCTGATGTTGTAGGTAATGGTGAATGTGAAGGTGGTAAATGCAAATGCTTTGCTGGCTGGGAAGGTGATCGTTGTGAGTGCTCATCACAATCAACAAAGCACTGCCAGAATTCAAAGGGCCAGATTTGCAGTGGAAGAGGAAAATGTGTATGTGGAAAGTGTGAGTGTACAGATCCAAGAAGCTTTGGCCGCTTATGTGAATATTGTCCTACCTGTAACAAAGCCTGTGAAGAAAACTGGTATGTTTCTTGTGCTAGACTTCAGTTCTTAACTCTCTAGTGTTGAAACATGGAGAAATATTTCTTTTTGGCTAGATGCTATATTTCTTAGATATTTAGACTGTAGGAAATTGAAATTATTTATACTTTTATCTGCATAGCTGAAGGATTCACACTGGCAATTAAGGGAATTGCATGTCCACATCTATAGTCACCAATCTGTGTCCAGCTTTCAGCTTTCAGAAGTCAAGGGAGGTGTGTCCTATGCATATTGTTTTTTCATAGTTTTATTAAAATATCATTCTTCATAAGAAATAGTAGGAAATAAAATCCATAAATTTGAAGTTTTAGAAATGGGCACTAGATCCTACTTTTGAATGCCACCAAGTCCAGTAATAGTCTCCAAATTTGTTTTTGCACACTCTTTGTATTTCTCAGCTGAAGGAGCTGTGGAACAAGAGTGGTACCCGTGTATTGTCACTGTTGTTGGTCAGCAGAGCAGAGCTGGTCTTACCCAGAGAACAGTCTTCGTTTTTCAGTTTTAAAACACTTAGTCTTTGCCATGCTAGTCTCAAAGCATGTAATTTTTCCTTACCTGTGTAAGGGAGGGGACAGTGTGGAGGTTGAAATGAGCAGCCCCAGGAGAAGAGAAGCTAGACCAAGCTCTCAGTGGCACACTGCACGGTCCTGGTAATAGAGAGTGAATTAACTCCTTGGGCATCCCGGTGAGACTGGTAGATTAGGAAAGACTGGGACTGAACTGAAAGCTGAAGAAAGGGTGCTGGATCCTTAGCTACACCCTGTGGCAAATTCGCATTGCAAAGGGCAGAGCAGGGACCAGATGAAGGTGGCTGGAAGCCAAAGCCATGGTTTACTTTACAGCTTCTGACTAGTTGGTTCTGAGAAGCATCAGAGAGATAAAATGCTGAGAGAGGTATCACATTTCAGAAGAAAATAAATAAATGTTGCAATGTTTTTACTAACAACAGGAGAGCCTAATGTGCAAGTGGTATGTCAGCCTGTTGATACAATCTCTTTAAGGGAAGTGGAGAGAAAGACATAGGTTTTTAATTATATTTTTATTTTACAGGAACTGTGTTCAATGCCATCATTCTAACAATACATCTCAAGCAATACTTGACCAGTGCACAACCTCATGTGCTTACCTACTGCATTATATTGACCATACTTCAGGTATGTGGCATTCTCTAGGTAATTCTAATAAGAGATTAAAATCTATTGGGATTACTAATTGAATTCACCACTTTTTAGAATGTCTTTCAAAAGTGTGTCATATTATTACAATAACAAGGAAGGCAGGAAAAAGAGAAAACTCATTCATAGCTTCGGGGAAAGTAAAAGATAAATAATAACAGGAAATATGATTGTCAAGCATTGCTAAGTCAGATTTCCCAGCTCCTTGAGAAGTCACATCTAATAAAGATGAATCCTGCCTGAACAATGCTTAAAGAAATATTTATAAAAATCTGCTATGGCATCTGTATGTTTTATTACTTTGGATATGCTTATATTATTTGACATTACCAGAAACAAGGAAGAAAGAAGTAGAATGCTTACCTGAAGTTCAGTAATGTTTAAATATTCCTTTCAGGTATAAAAAACTGCAGTTATGAAGGCTGTGGAAGAATAAAATTGTTTTAAATAGAATCTCGTAAAGCTTAATCACTCCATGCAACAACAAAAAAGCACGTAAATTATTACCTTTTGTCATTTCACATTTATGTACATCTTTATATCCTACAGTTCGTAGATGAGGAAACCAACTGCGGTGGGCAACACAATGAAGCCCCCGAGTCTTAGTTCTGTAGATTAAAGGAATAATAGTTTTCCCATTTTTTCGCAATGGATCTTAATCTGAACTGTCTTTCTTGATATGCCCCACTTTAAAAACCTGCATATGCAAATTTTTGCTCTTAACTTCCCTTAACTGGTTTTCCCTTAATTTTTATCAGGCTCGTGTTACATTTATGCAACATTGCTACGCAGTTGTACATATGCCTGTGTTAGAGGGATGTGCCTGCTCCATACATTAATCTTTATCCATGTTTTTTTCCTTTTGTTACAGAATGCTTCTCTGGACGAAGCTACTTTAGGGTCTTTTCCATAATCTTTATAGTTACCTTTCTGATTGGGTTGCTTGTTGTCCTTATCATCAGGCAGATAATTCTGCAGGGGAGTAGCAATAAAGTTAAATCTTCATCTGATTACAGAGTATCTGCAACAAAGAAGGTAATTGATTTCAGAGCTATCATGTTCAGTAATCTTTTTCTTGCATATAAAAGTTAGCTAATTGCTGATAAAAATTGTATCTTCTCCTTCAAGGATAAGATGTTTTTGCCTACAGTTTGTACAAGAACAGTAACATACAGACGTGACAAACCAGAGGAAATAAATATCGACATCAGCAAGTTGCGATTAAACGAAACTTTCAAGTGTGAATTCTGAAGACTGTGTGTTTTCTGCAAATGTCTATGTTCATCATGATCAACTTTTTAGAAGTTACCTTTTGTCCTCTGTGGGAGTCTTGACTGTTGCCATGTGGTTTTGTGTTGTGCATTTTGTTGAATACTGTAAGAAATTGACATGCAAACGTATTCACATTATGTGATTATGTTTGAAACTATAGCTGCTGTATTTTTTTAGTTTTTTTGAAAGAGAAATGTGCATTACTACTGTTCAGAAACATTAGTGTTGATGTAGCACTTTAGCGTATTCTAATTTATTTAGTTATGGCCTAGAATGTAGATATGATCCGGTCTGACAAAGCACTGATCTCACACTACATGTAGCTAGCACTGATGTGCTCTGTGGGAATGGACAAAAGCTATGACTGAAATATTAATATTGCTGTATATTACAGCAATAGATGAAACTATTAAAATGCTCTTAAATAGAGTAAATGGTACTTTTATAGTTCTCTCAGTTGACAAATTCCACTGATTTGTCTGCTTTAGCCTTTTAGCTTTTCCTCATGAAAATGACTGGATTAAATGTCTAGTTATTGGTGTGGGTCTATAGTTGTGCGTGTGTACACACACCATGCACACGCAGATAAATTATATATATAGTTTTTTATATGGATTATGTCACTTAAAGATAATTTATATCTGATAAAGAGTAGTTTTTAGCTTTTTTACTTGTCTAAACATAAAACCCCCCGTTTATGCAAAATTTAAGGTATTTGGAAACTGAGTGGCTACAGAAAATGAGAGTTTCTCTGTGCAACAGTATGATGATCACTGCTGGCTGACTTCATCTTTGGAGTCATCAGCATCAACCCCATTGCAAGCAGATGAATTACACCAGAGCTGTGTTTGGTTTGCTAGCTACATGTCAGTGTTTTGCCAAATAAAGGCTTTGATCTTTTTTGTATGATGTCAGGAAGAAGTCTGATTTTACACATGCTCTTTTTCTCTATGTAAATTAATTGATGGGATCAAGTTTTGTAGATTTTTTGTAACCAGTTTTTGTGACTGTGCATTGAGAAATGTGTCCAGTGTGATGTGGAAAAGAACCTGCAATTTAGAAGAAGGTGATGAAAATAAGTCTTTTTCTCAAGGGAACACATTAATTGACTTTATAAATGTGGGATCAAATTCTGCCTTCAGAAATGAGCAAAGCTTTTCAGAATATGGGAGGACCAATATAAACTTATCTGAGAGCAGAATGAGAGCTACAAGGTCAGGCAGAAGCATTTTTTTACCCCTGAAGCCCACTATAGTGGTAGAAGGCGTGTTGTAGTTATATGCTAATTTGAAGTGTCAGTCAACTGCCAAAACCCCACAAAAGTCTGATCAACCTCAAATGCACTAAAATCTTGTTGGCAGAGAGAAAAATCATCTCAGAGGACAGTGTATCATTTTAGCACCATTTATTGCTAATAGTAAATATTGGTCTGTATTTGTCATAGATAAGAATTACAGAAACAAAGCAGGACCTTTTTATGTGCAGTTTTTAGAAATTAGTGTATATTTATATTTCCTATTAGGTATTTCTTCTGTAAAATCCCACTAGAATCTGAGGAGTATGCATGTGAAAGAAAGGCAGGATGCAGAACAAATGATAAGTGTTATATGAGTGTTCAATTTATTGGGTAATGGATCAAGGGGAATTGAGAAAATTACTATAAAGACAATGGTCTTTTCATTAGTCATAAAAGCTCTAGACTTTAGGGATTTTTTAATTTTTTTTAAACTGTAAACTGGTCTATTAAATGTTTCTAAAGCAGTCTCCAAAGTAGACCCTGAGCTGTCTACCATAAAGGTAAAAGTGTCTCCTTTAAAGAAATGAGTGTTTCCTTACACTGTCCCTGACTTTAGTGGTAGCTCAATTGTAGAACCTTAGTTATAGATTAATTCTGTAATCTATCAAGTATACCTCAAACTTTCATTTTCTTTTAAAACATGTAGGACCATTTTCCTCCTGTGTAAATTAACAGATTCCAAACAGTTGGTTTCAGTGGGATAAAGATAAAATATTGATAAAAGTTTACCTGCTATTACCCTTGTCACAATTCATGACTATTTGTGAGTAGGAAACAGTCTCTGGTTGTCTGTTTTACTTGACAAAAAAAAAAAATTCAATGCTCAGTGGAGTATATCTGGTAAAAAAGATGTGATTGTGTCCTTTAAACAGTGTGATAAACCCTTTTAACAAAAAAGATTCCTCAGAATATATTTACCCACCGTAGTGGCCTTTAAAACATTTATTAAAGCATTTACTGAAGGGATAACTATTTTTTTTCCTTCAGAAATTACTTTTCACTGCTAGAGGGAGTTAAATTGTGTGGGTAGGGTACAGTGGAGCTGGGTTCTTGGTGGAAGAAAGATTTGAGCTGTAACTCCCATCTTCCAGACACATCACACTGCTACTGCTTTTCTTCTGTAGCACTTGTTGGCATTGCAGTGCTGCCTGTGAAGGGCATGGCCAGTATTTCCTTATCAGACACCTGCCTGAATGTTTAAAATGCTCTGGTCAAACAGAGCAACCTCACGGGACCAGTTGCACTGTAAGCTGCTTGCTGTCCTGAGATTAAAAAATGTACATAAAAAAAAAAAAAAAAAATTGAAGAAAAAAAAAGATGAAAAAGCTTTTTTGCATCTCCCTCATAGTTTTGCTGTATTGTGGAGAAGGCTGGTGAAAGAGAATAAGCTGCTGCTAATGTGACAGGTCAAGGCTTTTAGAAGGCCCATGGGGAGCTTATACAGAGCAGGATTCTTGGGAGGAGGCTTTGTTTCTAGGGATGGAATCTATCCATGAGAAACTCTGGCTTTGCTTGGTACTTGTTTCCCTCTGCCTTTGACCATGTTTTTCAGAAGAGCTGCTGCAGGAGATGAATAGCTCAACAAAAGCCTCACTATTTAGGGAGCTGTGTTCCCTCAGCGCATGACCTTAAATGAGAAAGCAGCCTGTAATTCACAAGGAATTTCTTCAGTGATTGCAGAAGGACTCTGCTTCCTATAGTGCTTAATATGGCAGATATTAAAGACAAATTAGTTCCTATTAGTTTTCAATGTATTGTGCGTCAAAGATGCTTGTAAAAAAATAACTTCAGAATAGAACATTCCAAACTTCTCAAATAAAATTTATTATACTGGCCTCCTTAAAAGAAATTAAAAAGAAGTCAAATAATTCTACTGTGTGCATATATCCAAAAATATACCAGCAGATACTGTTGCATCTCATCATTGGTTTGGGGAGTTGTTTTTAGTTTTGCTTCCACAGAACATGTGCATTACTTTTTACAGCATATATGTTAATGTTAAAATCCATATGTATCATTTTCAAATGCTTTTTTACCTTTTTTACCTTTGATTGGTTATTCGCCTAACATTTCAGAAATTCTATGTTTATGCAATTAAAAAGCATGCATTTTACTTCAGATATTTTTAAGTACTGTAAAATGAAGACAGCTATGAAATGTTTTTTTCCAAGCATCATGAGTACACTAAGATTGCTGCAGAAGTGTGTGGGAAAATAGCCATTTCATCCAGAAAACGTGCACATGGTATGCAAGGAATTTTCATTGTGCCCAGCTGAAATTCCCTTACATTTGCAAGGAACGTTGAAAGTGAACCTTACAAAGGAAGGATGTTCTTACGGGCATAGTTTACATTTTATCCGTTATTCTCAACTGGATTTATTTTTTCCTCTCTATGATGTCATGAAAACGTGCTATGTAAAGCATTCTTCAGACTGCAACGGAAAAATGTTATTTTCCCAGTCTGATCGTATATAATATTTGTTTCCTGCTTAGTGTGCATGCCTAAATGTACGTGTTTTGCAAACCATTGGAGTAAACATGTGAAACAGCTTCAAGCAACTCTCAGTCCTAAAACTGACGTAAGGTCTGGTGTTGCCCAGGGCAGAGAGATGCAAGGGCATGGCTGCCTGTGCAGGGTCTTGAAGAGGGATGGCAACCTCAGCAGGCACAATGCTTAGGTTCCCTACAGCGTCCCTACAGAGACAATGCTCTAAGACTTTGCTTCTTTTGTCAGGGCAGGAAACCTTTTCATAGTAGGTTGACTTGGCAGAGGTGGTGTCCTAGGTTTGCATCCTAGGCACTTGTCCACACACTGGAACTGCATTATGTGCAGTCTGAACTGTAACAGCACTGCAGACATGTCACATCTTTACTCATCAGAAATGCTTGCACATAACCTAGCAAGGGTCTGCCTGTAAACCTGCAGACCTTCATTAAAGCTTCTGGGGAGTCTTTGGGCACCTCCCCGTTGTGTTCCCATCAGCCCTTGGATCTCCACAAGTCGACCTTAAGGAGTGTAAGCTGGAGTTGCAAAGGGCACTTCTCATAGGGGCACTTGTGCTGAGTCAGTCCTGGGTGACACCTACTCTGCTCTGACTGTGAGTGGTGAGTGGTGCCACCGTTCTGGCTGTCCATTTGCAAGAGAGGGGAAAGCAGAAGTGAAGCTGTAGTTAAAAAGAACACTACTTTTTAATTATGATCTTGAGACTGCTCTGATGCACAGACATCTCTTGATGCTCTTGCTCAGAGAATTGAAATTCATGGAGAGGAGGGGAAAAGGTTAGAATTAACCAGTGGGAATGCATCTCTATAGTGAGCCAAATCAGTGGGGTACCACTGAGAGCAAGCCAGCTCAGAATGGCTGGCCTGTCTTGGGGGGGAAAAAAAAAATAAAACCCCTAAAAATTGCGAGAGTCTTAAGCTTTAGAAATGCTGCTCTGGATTGCATGTTCTCTTTGTTTCCTTTTCTGCACACACTTTTTTTTTTAAAAAAAAAGAAAGGTACCTACTTATTAAAAAAAAAAAAAATTAAATGTCTGACAGTTCTTAAAATTATGGCTTCTGTCGAAATGTAACATGTCACCCTGATACCTGTATTGTGTTTGGGCTGTTTTATTTATATTTTGAAGGGAGATGTTGAAAGATGAGAGTCTTTTGGAGAGTCATTAGTGTTGGATGAATTCACCGTGCTAACATCTTCACTCTTACCTACTACTGCTTCAAAAATAATGCTACTTTAAAGTCTTATTTAGCAATTGTGTGACAGCTGTTAATAATACTACAGTTTTTAACTTTCTATTTAACATGTGCTACATTTTGTTAAAAGAAGTATATAGAGATAAATAAGGTTTCTCTAGATTTTATGCATAGAGAATATTAGTTAGGGAAGAGGTTTTAAATTTTATAACTTCTTACTGCTCCTTTTACATTTTAAATGATACTTTAGATCACTACTTATGTTTTTCTGGAAATATACTGAATATTTTATTATTTAAAATAGTGTACTTTTATAGCTGTTTTATTAATTTCGGTTGACTACTAACTTCTATTTTGATATTTATTATTGAGTTGACACTGTAGTATATTGAGATGTTTATTTTTCTATCAGAGCTGTAACAACTATGACATAGCATCATTTTAATGCAACATTATTGTACTTGCTCTCTAAAAAATAAAATCAATATTTAATCCATATAGATTTTTTTCATATGTTTAATGTGTCTATGATAAGAAGAGATGTTCACCTCTTTTTAATACTGTGCCCAGAATAATAAAATGCACAGAATACTATGTGTATCAGATGTAGGCAAACAGGTGGGTGCATGCTCGGGATGAACTTTGAGGTGGGAAGGAGCACAACAGCAGTTACCAGTTTGGAGGTGCAGCTGGTTTACCTTGCCCAACCCAACTGAAACATGAATGCACCAGGAGGTGTTAGTACTTTGTAGGGAACACGAAGATACTTCTTGTATCAACATAATCTCTAGATTGATAGCCTTTCTTCTGCTTTGCTCTGCTGAATGGTAGAGGAGCTGGCTTTCTGGAAGTGGGTAAATATCTCTGTAATGCCTCATTTATGCCATTCACTGCAGGTTTAGGTGACTTTATGAGTCCTGGTGAAAATGCATCACGAGGCGGGGAAAGTAACACATTCTGTTCTTGAGCAGAATCAGTCATAGCATTTGCTTTGCACAGTGCCATGAAATCTTTCCTGAAAAGTACCTTAGAAACACTCTGTTTAAGGACATTGAAAATTTGCCATGATGCATCAGTAAGAAACATGTGTGGCACTAAGACTCTTGTCAGACATCACTGGTAAAACTATCTGTGCATGCTTCTAACATGATCATCTTCTGCTCTAGGAATGAGAGAGTTAGAATCAAGTGACAGCTGATGTGTGCTCAGTCATCACATAACTTAGTGTCCAGGCCTTAGCAATAAAATAGCAAAACCAAGGAAAAGTGTACATCAAAATCAGAGAGAAAAAAAAAAATGTAAATATCACAAGGACAATCTTCTAATCTTTGTTGCTTCTTTCATCAAAGCAGGGAACATATTCCAATATATAACTGGTGAGACTGAGACTGAGAAATTTCCTTTCACAATGCAGTAGTCATCAGCCTTCACTGACACACAGAGCAAGTTCATGCAACCAGTCCTACAAACAGAAATACACATTTTCCATGAAAACTTTTTAGTAAACATAAACTTAGATATTAATTTCAGACAAGTAATTCAAGTGTACAACTTGAGCCAGAGCAATAGGCCTTCATATTGCCGTTTGATAATAATCTTGAAACTAAGGTTTTGTTAACACTTAAGTCTCCTATAGACAGTGATTCTTGCACCTAGCTGTATGGCATACCCTGCGTGTTGTGGAATGATGGTAAGTGATCTGTATAAAGTCTTTCTTTCCTTTCTTCCTATATCCTGAAATCCAGCAATTAAGTCATGTCTATATATCTTTAAATATCCAGATAATGACAGATAGTAGCATTGTATTTAGCCAATTTTTATCCATATCTACAAGTTGTCAACAAGGGCACAGCAGTGCCCTAATTTGTTTCTAGTGTAACACAACTGCTATTTTGTTGCAGATGCCAATGACAAGGAAAAGGCTTGCTGCTCAGATTCTCCAAAGAGGAAAGAAACCTAAGTTACAGCCCCTAAAGCCAGAGAAGGAAAGAGATCCTGATTTCAGCCACTTTTTTGACACTACTCATGTAGGTGCATGCTATTACAGAATTTCTCTGCCTGCATGATTCCTTCTGTGGTACGTGCAGAATTTTATCCCATACTCAGAGAGGATGGCAATAGGGATGGTTGGTTTGAGTGAAAATCTGAATATGCATGACAACCAAAAGACAATTATTAGAATTGAGAATAAAAACTTTGTTAACAGACTGAGTTTGACTACTAAGGAGTTAATCTGAAAAGCAGGTGATTTGTTTTGCTTTCAGGTCAACTACAAAGACAAGAACCTTGGAAATACATTCTTGCTACCCTGGCTTTGAAACCAAACAGTTCAATGTATTGTTTGAATTAAATAAAAATTTAGTTTTACAGAAACCCAAATGATCTGAAGCTTTGATTAGAGCACAGGCACTCAGTGTCATGCAGAGGCTTCTGGCTGCTCATCTTCTGCCTGGGAGTCTTGCAGTGCTCCAAGTTGGATTGGACTGTACAGAATTCATATTAACTAGACATAGGCTGACAGTCTGATTTATTAGTACTAAAGAAGCCCCAGCATTATCATCTGGCTCCTCATCCTAGAGAAACTGGTGGATGGCAAAAAGCAGTACTTTCCTTTTCTGCAAACCATTTTATCTCCTCAGCACAGAGCATGACATGGTCTCTGATTATTTTCTTGGCCTTGAACTGTATGATTCATGAAGGACGGTTACTGTTTAATGAAGATGATGTGTATGCAAGTTGATAAAACTAAAATATTAACCACAAAAGCATAGTTATGCCAAGTTATGTCACATATGCTTATTGAAATCAATGGATGGGATGTGTTTCTTTCAGTTCTGCAGCTTGCCAAGTCCCCCTTTTGAGGCTCAAAGCCTCATCGTAGGCCTCTTGTTTATGCCTGAGCAATCTGGAGAGCCCAGAACCTGTTGGTGGAGTTCCTCTGCTCCCAAAACTGCTCACAGGAGAAGCCTTTCCCACAGACCCCCTTCTGACTCTTTGACCTTTGACCATAGGTTTAACATATCAATTCTGAAAGCATCACTGAGGCTGTAAGATACATTGCTGAATTGCTGAAGAAATGGGATGTTACAGTGGATGGGTTTTTCACACAATTTTTAGACACACTTGTGCTTTACTCTGCTCTAGACAAAGCATGAATTTCAAAGACTTTTACAACTTGACTAGAGCAGGAATGTCAAATAATTCTACAACTTAAACATGGTGGTCTGTACATTATCCTTGTCTTAAGGAGTGTTTAATGTTGGCTTCTGGCCTTGAATCATTTTGCAGCTGCACTCAGGCTCCTGTAGAAAAAGAAAAAAAAAAATAACCACCAGCTAAAATAAGTACTTCCAATCTTTCTCAGCTTCTTGTACATCTTTCTATATCTAAACTGATCTCTAGGTGTGCCTTCTTTGAAAATTGCAGACACTGAGTCAGAGGGATTTATGAAGAAACAGCTGGTGAGGAAAGGCTTGTCTTATTTTTGGGCAGACAAGAACAAGTTCAAGTCTGTAGTGCAAAACTAAGCAGAGCATCTCTTTGATACCATATATATAGCAAATTAGGAATGTTAATGTACTATGCTATATCCCTTCTTTGAAAAAAAAAAAAAACCAGTCTTTTACAAAACCCGTTTGGCAAGCCAAAACATAAGAAGCTTTATTTATCGTCTTAGATGATGTTCCCTTCTCGGTCACAAAGAATTTGTGTTGGTAAATGTGGAGTATTCTTACATTTTCTATTTATCCCTTTTAATTCACAAAAAAAAATGGTGATTTTTTTCAAATTGGATTTGAAGTACCAAAAATTCCACAATGTATCATTTACTGTAAATTCTTGTACTAGCCAAGAATTTTGCTTATTAGCTGGCTTTTTGTCAAGTGTGTTAATGTGTTCAGTTATGGTTTTTGTTTGTTTGTTCTTTGTTTTGTTTGTTTGGGGTTTAGGAAGGGGGTCTGGGTTTTGGGTTTTTTTTTTCATGGGGAAGGAAAATTTAACAGATGGCTGTCAACATCACTTGAAATGTCTCAAAGGAAAGTGTATTACTGAGTCTAATTACTATTATTTAAGCTATTTGATACATTTGGTGACCTAGTTGCTATGGAATTTGTGATTTTACCTTGCCAAATTTTACTCCCTACTTGGTCAGTGCCCAATTTCTTCTGCTTCCCTGGGCCAATGCAGGTGCTTGCCAACAGAGTGAAGTCTGCAATGTCCTTTGAACCAACAAGATAAGGGAATTATTCTTCGGCAAGCTTTGGCAAAAAAAGATAGTATTATAATTTTGATATTATTACAGCCCCTGGGTTATTGAAGTTTTATTAGATATAAATTTTATAGTCAATTCATACACAGCTACCCCTGAAGTCACCAGCACACCTGAAATCTTGATAATTCTAAGGGTTATTATGTGAGGGACTTTCTTGAAGAACCTTTTTGTTTTAATTCAAATATTTTTGAGATCTCCCTTGGAATTATATCTTTCAGACACTTTATTTCGCTGTGGCACCTCCCTAGCGGACATTAAAATAGGATTTAATTTACAGTATTCACAAGGAAGGTGAGTGACACTGTGCCCTCCTTACCTTAGGGATATAGAAGTGACAAGTGCTCTCACTACCCCAGAACCATGTTCCAACAGGACTCCTCACTTTTTATATCAGTGCTGCATGAAGAGCTGCTTCCTCTGGTTTTGAATGCAGCACTTTGAATGCAGGAGCTATGGGCCTCCAAGCAGAGTGGACATTGAATCCCAGCCACCCTCTTCTGTATAAGTTGTCATGTGTCCCCAGGTCACCTTTCCCAGACTGTGGAGTTCAAGCATATATGATCGTTTATGCCAAAGTCTGCCCTTATCCTTGATCATCTATGCAGTCCTTTTCAGATCCTCTTCTATCACTGGCATTCTCATTTCCTTCATTAAGAACGAAGGAACAGAGCTATTTTCAAAATTCAAAATGTACATGAACCACCTATTTACATAGGAACATACTGATGTGAGTCTTTCTGTATTAGTTTTATAATATTTCTTAACATTTTTATGACTTCATTTGATAGAGAATTTTCATGTCTTTCTCCTTAAAAGAGGTCTTATACTGAATGACCATCCTATCCAGTTTACCTCTGAAACCACTGAATGAAGGAAAGATGATCATTCACATCTCTCTTGAATGTAAATGCTAGCAGTTGAGTTCCCCTTTGGTTCAAGTAGTATATCTCTCGTTCCTAGCTTCTGCTTAGTCTGCAAGTAGCACCATTCCTAGTGAAGCAGAGGTCTCTGCCAGATACCACCCTCCTGGCATTACAGCTCTGCCTTTCTATTTCTCTCTTCAGTTCTGCACAGACTAAGGTAAATGCTTCAGAGAAGGTTCCCACCGAAGTCTTGATCTCCAGCTTTTTATTCAGAGCATGAAAGTTTTTTCCTCCAGAATTTCCTACCTTCCCTCTTCTATATGTAAATGATATTTACCTAAATAGTACCAGCTACAACCCACTGCCTCTGAGGTTTACCAGCTTTGCCCTTAGTAGGCCTTAGTATGTTTGTCTGTATGTCTGAACCCCTTTCTGGATCAGAGCATCTTGCTCCTTTTCCCTTCCTGTTGTACGTCCTAATTCCAGAAGGGCACTTTTAATAAGTGAGGGCACATACAATCCAGCTAAGAGAAACCTGTTGGCTGTAGTCATTTTTCTTTTCATTTGCCAGTATGATCTTCCTGGGTATCTCATCTGTCAGCCTTCGTCTCAGCAGAAGTAAATGGCTTTTTTAAAGACAAATTTTCAGCAACTGTAATGTGTCCTACATGACCATCTCCATTAGCTCACTTACCTCTGGCCAGCTATCCTACCCTGATACCCATACACATATGCTGGCTTTCCCACAGAGGAAATACTTATATAAGTCTCCCTCTCTCCCTGCAGGAAATGTGCTTCTAGTGTTCTTTCTTTCTTTCACCTTTCTGAACAGCTATAACAGCAATTCCTAAAGCAATCTTTTTGCCAGCTGCTCCTTCTTTCATTAATCTACCATAGTGCCCTGGCAGCCAGAAGGGCCAACCATGTCCTGCGGGGTTTGAGTCACAGCATCGCCAGCCAGTTGAGGGACGGGATTGTCCTGCTCTGCTCTGCACTGGGGCAGCCTCACCTTGGATATTGTGTGCAGTTTTGGGCAACAGACATGGTGAAGGGCCTTGAGGAGAAGCCGAGGAGTGGCTGAGGTCACTTGGTCTGTTCAGCCTGGAGAAGAGCAGACTGAGAGGAGACCTCATTGTGATATTCAACATCCTCCTAAGGGGAAGCAGAGGGGGACAGGTACCGATCTCTTCGCTCTCGTGACCAGTGACAGAACTTGAGGGAAAGGCCTGAAGGTGAGTCAGAGGAGGTTTAGCTTGGATATTAGAAGGTTTTTCACCCAGTGGGTGGTTGAGAAGTAGAAGAGGCTTCCCAGAGAAGTGATCACAGCACCAAGCCTGTTTGAGTTCAGGAAGCATTTGGGTGATACTCTCAGGCACATGGTGTGATTCTTGAGGTGTCCTGTGCAGGGCCAGGAGCTGGACTTGATGATCCTTGTGAGTCCCGTCTAACTCAATATATTCTATGATTCTATGATAGCATAAAAAACGGAGATATGTCAATCTCTTTTGCTGCCATCTGTCTTGGTTTAAAGACAAATATTGGGGTGGAACTCCAATAAAATAAACCCACTCCCATTTTATTCCCATAATAAGGAGAGACAAAAACGTGAAGAGGTATAAGTGAAAAAATAACATTTTACTGACAAGGAAATAGCAGCACCACACAGATACAAAGGAAATGGCTTAAATCAACAAGGCAGGAATCCTATTCTAGCTCCCTGCTCTCCAACCTCCAGGACAAAACAAGAAACTAAATAGCAGGGGCTTCAGCTGCTGAACCTTGTGGCTTGGGAGAACAAAGGAGACAATGTGGCAAACTAGTTTCCACGGTCTTACACCCTTCCCCCAGCCAAAACACAAAGGGGTAAAAGGAAAAAAGAGGAGCAAAGTGAAAACAACTAGTTCATATGAGTCAGGGGTTGTTCTGCTGAGAAGACGACTTGGCACAGCGCAGCCCATCATTTCTTTCTAGCTTTTCTACCTCCCAGCCAATCCACAACTTTCTGCAAGGGGGGAAATGCTTATCACAAGAGTTACTCAGCAAATCCGCTACCTCCTGCCTTAGTTTCTGTCCGTTCACCATACTTCACAACATCGTGAGTGTCTAAGCCTGGCTTCCTGAGAACTGATTCTGCAACCTTTGGGATCTGCTTTTTTCCTATCTTCAGAACTTCTGCAAAGTATTTCTGAGCAAAACTAAAATGAAAACCAACTTTTATCTGTGTTTGGGTAATTTAGATTCAAACCTGGTAGATCTTAAAGAAAGGGTCTAGAAATCTGAGCAGGTTCTAAGGTTTGGGGGGGCCAGAGTTAAGGGATTATGTGTGAATCATATAGAAGATGAAAATTTTGTATATGGGCCCTAAACTGTCCTGCTGTAAATGATATCATCTGATAAACATATCATTTGGTAAGCAAGACTCCCTGAATTTTTTTAATTAGATACAACTATGGCAATGAGAAGGATTGTTTCTTAAACAAAAGTCAAAATGAGACAGAAACAAGGGTGCATCTGAAAACAGTTAAAACAGGGATTATCCTGTCTTCTATTATGGTGACTGTCACCTTAAAAATAGTCTCTTGGCGGCAGTGGTAAATCACTATTTTGGTCCTAGGCTTTGTCCAAAGACTAAAGTTTTGAACTTCAAAATTTTGGCAGAGCTTCCTCCAACTTTTGGCACAGCACAGTCCAAAATACACTCCTACGTTTGCTGAGTCCCAAGAAGCGGAAAAATCAAAAACAAGAAAAGACTACTAGAATAACTCTGAAAATAAGAGTCAGCATAGACGAACTCTATTAAGATACTTTCAATGGCAGGAATCTCTAAGGCTTTTCCACCTGGGGTATTTGGATAAAGGTAGAGATCTTGACAGGCTGAAAGAATGGACTGACAGGAGTCTTGTGAAATTGAGCAAGGGCAAATGCCAAGTCCTGCACTGGGACAGACTAACCAATCTAGACCAGTGATTGCTTGACTGGGGAGCAGCTCTTTTGGAAAGGATCTGTGAGACCTGGTGGGGACAAGCTGAATGTGGGATGGCAAGGAGTCCTGGCACCAAGGCATGCCAGCAGCATCCTGCATTGTATTTATGGAAGCATAGCAAGTGAAATGATGGAAACAATAGACCCCATTTTACTTAGCAACTTAGTCATTAGGCCGCATCTAGATAGGGCTTCCACTTTTGGGTCTCAGTACAAAAAAAGGCATAGAGGACCTTGAGCAAGTCCAGCAGAGGGGCACCAGGATGGTTAGGGTTGCAACACTTGTCTGGTGGGAAGATGCCAAGGGATCAGGGCTTGTTCAGCCCCAAGAGGTGGCTCCAGGGCACCAAAGAGCAGCCTGACAGTGCCTATGGGGAGGTGATCAAGGAGATGGAGTCAGCCTCTTCACCAAGATTCGTGGTGAGATAATGGACATAAGTTGAAACAGGAGATTGAGACTGTATATAAGGGAAAATGTTCATTCTGAGAGTAATTAAGCATTTTAAGAGGTTGCTTGGAGAAGCTGTGGAGTCTCTGTTCTTCAGTGTTTTTTAATCCAGCTGGACAATGTCCTGAGCAAACCGTTCTCATGCACTATTACTCTCCTTTGAGCATGAGGTTGGACTAGAGACCTTCCAAGGTCCCTTCCAAGCTGAATAGGTCTGTGAGTCTGTGACATATGTGGAGCCTGGTTAACTCTCAAGCATATGTTGTTGTTCCCCTCTCTATTATGTTTATTTCAAAAGGCTTGATGTATGCAAGTGGTCAGCAGTACTGCTAGCAACAGTTTGCTAAGAATCTGCTGGGAAGGAAAAGCTATGAGTGTCAAGTTCATTTACAAAGCAGACAGATAGTCTTCACTGAAGAAAGATATATAAAGAAACTCAATACAGTGACATTTATACCATACACTGATTTTTGAATGTGTATTCCTTATCTGTCCATAGAAGATTTTTGCCATCTGAAACAGAGAGCCATATTCTGCTCCGAGGCATATACAAATCCCTTTAGCTTCAGTGGGAATAGGCTGCACATAGCTGAGGGCATGGTTTGGCCCATGGTCAATAGCCTTCTGAAAACATTTTTCCAACTTTTTTTTCTTGCAATATTCATCTTTTTTCCTTTCCAAAGGTTCTGATGTCATTCCTGTTGCTGAAGTTATAGAGTTCAATTTAGTGGGAACATCTTTGAAGTTTAATTAGATTTCTTCAGAAAGACTATGGGTAATCTGAAATACAAGTTCACAAGATTGCTTCAGGCCAAAAGTGTCATACAACAATATTAGACCAAATATTATGCAATTGTTCTGAAATTCATGCTCTCTTCCCACTCAAGAGTTTGGTTTGAAAAGCTTGTGGAATATATATGACTTATCAGAGAAGTGCCAAATGTTCCTCATATAGTCCATTCTCACATTTCCTAAGGAAAATGTTCCTTCTCACGATAATCCCTTTCCCACATTAAGCTTAAGTTTGTCCACTACACCAGGGTAGTACCATCCCTGTCCATGAAATTGCAAGGAAAGTGTCACGTATACACAAGATCTGTTCTGATTGCAGTGTCCAATGTCAGCTACCGACTGCGTCCATAAAGCTAGCAAGATAAAGTATTATAAAATAGACACAGCTGCCATCTATGCCCTTTCTCCAGAAATGCATAAGTGATTATGCAGAATTATATACATGTGACTATGAAAACTTGACAATGGAACCATTCTGAACCAGTCCTGGCCTTGTCTGTCTGCCACAGTGTTTGTGGTAAGTGTGAAATCAGCTCTGATTTGCCCTTGGGGGCAACAGCGGAGACCCAGGAATGGAGGCCATGACATTACACACACACAGCCCTGTCTTTTACTCAGGTGGCCCCTCACAAGGCACATTGGCAAGTGCTGGGGAGTGGGGAGAGATGCTGTACCCCACCATCTAGCATCCCATCATTTTCCTCATGCCCAACAGGCAATGATTTGCAGCAGAGAAGTGAACACAGTACAGCATCTTGTTCACAACTGCAATATTTTCAGCATGGAAGATCCTGAAATGTATTTACAAACTCAAAGTTAAAATTTAGCCTTGGTAACTTACTGTCCAACTATACTCTATCTTTGGTGGGATAGCAACAGCAAAGCTTGGGTCAGCTTGTCCAGATATGACTTTCCCCATGGCCTCGCACTGCCATGTGTTAGGAGTGGGTGCTATAAAGAAAGGCTCTCCTGGCTGAAGGGCTGTGAGAAGTAGATGAAAGAGATTGTAATGGTACAAGATGAAATATTGGTGACATTTTTAGATTTAATAGTCCAACAGATGAGCAGAGAGCAAATCATGTCAGTGTTGGTAGCAAGTGCTTGGTTCATGTCTCTTCTGCACTGCCCCCCCTGCTCTGCCAGGGGCAGGGACCCCAGGGCCACCTCCTCCTAAATCCTCATTGTCCTTGGAGGTTTCTCACTGAGGCACCAAACAGGTGTGACCCTGTAAATATATGAGGAAGTTGGTGTTAAATTTTTCTATGGCTTGAAAGGCCATAGATCAGTACTAACATGCACTGAACAGACTAGGAAAACACAGTTTTCCATGTAAAAACCTCTGATGGATGCATAAAATGAGCATGTGTGTTGGTCAAAGTCATATAGAAATGTGGGATTTTTCCTTTATTTTTGTTTTTCTCCCCCTAGGCTAGGCATCATTAATATTGCCTAAACTATTGGGATGCAGCAGCAATGTTTTTCTTATTAAATTGTGATCGTAAGGGTAAAACTCTTCTCATAAATTTTTGAGGTGAAAACAACTGCAGGGATGGCTATAGCTGAGGGAGCGACTTAAACCCGTAGCTACTGGCTGATATCTTATGAAAAAATAATGTTTGGCAGGAGAAAGTGTGATTATGAGAACGATTAATCCACTGTCAGATATTTTATTTCATTTCAAAATCAAATTGCAGGCTCCAAGCTATTTTGAATATTAAACAGAGGAATATAAGAGAGACTCTATAAACAAGGAAAAATGTAATGCCACTCATGGTAACTTTAGGAAGGCTCTCTGATACTACACCAGTGAAGCTGGATTGATTCCACAGGGGGAAAAAAAGATGGAAAGGCATTAGATATATGTATATTTTTACTAATGGTTTTCTTATTTTGTCAAAAAATTAACTTGTCAGTCTGAAGTGAAACTACAGTAATTTTGATATGTCAGAGAAAAAAGAAAAAGGAATATAGATTCCTCAATCTGATGTTAATTTCCCATTTTACATAATAAAAATGTCAAGAATGAGGCTAAAGAAAAGCAGCATTATGTTTAACTTAACTTCTACATATGTGCTCTCTGATGTTTTGAGATTGTTTTTTATCTTGTTTAATAAACAAGGAGAGAGGTAGAATTCCTAGATTAAGACAAACTGAATATTTTCTAAAAGTATGCATTATTTGTTTGATTTGTAAAGCATGTATTTCCATAGCTCAAAATATTCTTTAAAATAAATTCTAAACCAATATATATTCATTTTATCTTCCTCCAAATTCAAGATATAATACAGTATATACCTGTATGAGTTGGAACTAATAAAAACAGAGTTGCAATTAAATTTACAGTGTTTAAAGATAAAGGAAACCAGACTTGCTTTCAGTTACTTTATGGACTATATAGAAACACATCATCAACTTACGCTGTTATATTTTTCCCACATTTTCAAGCATGAGCTCAACAGCTACATCAGACAGAACTTGATCTCTTTGCAAGTACTGCTGGTAATGGGTCAATATAAAATTCCTTGGGCAGGGTCTGTAAGGGCAACACTTAGAGGTGACGGATAACATACATCTTTATCAGCAAATCATGATGATGACAAACCACATGGTTGCAGTCCGTGATATTTCCTTTCTTTAATTAATATGGGGAAGTTTATGATCCTACCTGGACATCAGATTGTATTACTTTAACACCACTTTAAACAGACTTAAATATATATACGGAGTTATTTGGACCTACTGAATTTTTTTTTTTTTTTTT
>VXBX01002897.1:127503-159504 GCA_013400415.1 Scytalopus superciliaris
TTTTTTGGTGTGTGTGTGTCTGAAATAAAAGCTTTGTGGACATAAACCTTTCGTTCTCTATGTTCAGTGCTTATTTCTGATTTAAAAAAAAAACAAATAAACAATTGTCAAGAGAACAGGGCACACAGAACTTCACTAATGCCACAACCCACAAACAGCAACAGATCTCTGTAGGTTAAAACTTATATTTGGTTACAACCATCGGTTTACAGCTCACAGCTTTGAGACCTGATTCATTATTGCACAACTCCAGTTTTATAAATGGCATTTAGAGTAACATTAGAATGATGCTTGGATGAATCTGGCTTGTTAATGTTATAATAGTTTGGTTTTGCTTAGGTTATTCTGTGTTGAAGAAGAAACAGTTAAATGTAACTTCCATGGCCATGTACCCTCTAGAGGAAATGCACCACAGAGACAAGGCAGAGGTGTTTAATGCTTTCTTTGCCTCTGTCTTCAATACGGATGATGGAACAAGGGGGTCTCAGTGCCCAGAGATGAAGGACCATGACTGCGAGAATGATCTACTCCCCATTGACCCTGAAATTGTGTGGGATCTGCTGCTCCAGCTGGATGCCTACAAGTCTGTGAGGCCTGATGAATCCTCCAAGAGCTGGCTGATGTCACTGCAAAACCTCTCTCTTGATTTTTGAGCCATCTTGGGAATTCAGAGAGGTCCTAGCTGACTGAAAGCTGGCAAACGTTGCCCCAGTTTTCAAGCAAGGCAAGAAGGAGGACCCCAGAAACTACAGGCCTGTCAGTCTCACTTCAGTGCCTGGTAAAGTTATGGAGAAGATTATTCTGGGAAGTACTGAAAAACACCTTTTCTCTGTAGTGATCAGTGACAGGATCCAAGGGAATGGCCTGAAATTGTGTCAGGGGAGGTTTAGGTTGAATATTAGAAAGAGGTTCTTCACCCAGAGGGGGGGTTGGCACTGAACAGGCTCCCCAGGGCAGTGGTCACAGCACCAAGCCTGACAGCGTTCAAGAAGCATTTGGGTGATGCTCTCAGGCAATGGTGTGATTCTTGGGGATAGTCCCATGGAGGCGGGGGAGTTTGACTTGATAATCCTTGTGGGTCCCTTTTAACTTGGCATATTCTGTGATTCTACTGCTGCCTAAGGAAAGGACTGTTACTATGGACTGAGAATTGGAATATGTCATAAAACAAAAG
The DNA here is from genome assembly GCA_013400415.1 of Scytalopus superciliaris. Lineage (NCBI taxonomy): Eukaryota > Metazoa > Chordata > Aves > Passeriformes > Rhinocryptidae > Scytalopus > Scytalopus superciliaris. Next base: position 128,678 of record VXBX01002897.1, read on the forward strand.
TGTTGGACAATATAATTGGCATAGTTCATATTTTTCATGGTGTGTTAATCTTTCATTTAAAGGCTTAAATATGTGATACCTTTGTGGGATGTAAATGCAGAATCCATAGGAAGCTTATGAGTGCATCTGTACTGGCAAATTGGTGTCTTTTGGTGTCTCATGTTTTGCTCTGAAACCATGTTCTCCTAGTCACTCAAATAAAATTATGACCACCTGAAGCAAAACACCCAGCAAAAAACCTTCCACCTCAGTGACCTGTCCTGCTTTTCTCCCCACTTTTTGTACTAAATGATTTATAAACCAGGAGGAGGTTGAGAGCAGCATAGCAGAGCTGGGATGCTGGAACCAGTGAAGGGCCAGCTGAGGAGAACCCCACAGGGCAATCCCAGTCCCAGCTCAGGATTTGGGCCCTGCAATCAGCACCCTCAAGGCCTCCCCAGCTCAAAGCAGCAGTGTCCACAAAAGTCAGCAGCTGCATTCCCTATTAGTGTAACACATTCATCTTTGCCTCTTTATCTGCATTTTAAACAGTCTGAGGAGAAAGAATTGGGATCCCTAACTCATATACTTTCTATAGGAGAACTGACTTGTGCACTACAGACTGGTGGTGTGCCAGGACTTCTTACAGAAAAGTGAGTTCTGCCTTTGTGATCATGCTCCGGGTTTGTGTAGGAGTCTTTGGTAATACAAAGTACATGATTTTTTCAGTTTTATCCAGTGGTTTTAGGTCTCAGGGGTACTACTCCTTTCCCCCATCATGGGGATCCCTCCTCCACACATGAACTGGTCAGCTATTCATATAAATGCTGTTTATTCTTCTGGTTTTGAATTATGCCTATTAAAGAATCTGCTTTGCTGTGAGAGAGGCGTCCCTGGGATTTGGAACTGGCCATGTGCCATGGTTTCCACATGCAAACCCTTGGAGCTACTCTCAGCCTTTCCATTGTGGCTCTGTGCTTTGACAGCCTTCATGGGTTATGTTACTTATTTATTTTCTCTTCTTTTGATGTGTGTCTGAAACTAAGCATGTGATTGTGCCTTTTGGACTTTAAAACACGTAAAAAGAGTTGTGGAATATGCAAAATGAGTCATGTATCTGATGAAGTCTGGTTGCTCTCCATCTACCAGATGCCTTCCCATCTTTCCTTGATAACACCAGCACACTCCTTCATGTCCCTGTTTATTTGGTTGGCAGACCATAGGTCAAAACCAATGCATATGCCCTTTGGCAGGCTGATGTGCCAAGAGGCCAGCAAAAGCCAACTTCTGGAAAGGGTAAGAAGACACTACTGTTTCCAAGTCTTGTGTACCCAGGTACCATTTTATTCGACCCCAAAGTGGGAAAAATTTCTGCACTTAAGAACTGTAGGCTGCTCTCATCTTTCGGAAGTTATTAATGGCAAGTGGCCAACTGAAAAAATGTGATCATGCAAATCTCCCGTTCTCCCGCATTTTTTTTTATTGCTATTTTTTAGAAAACCACAATAAAGGTTAAATCAGCAGTTCTTAAACTTCTTCTCTGTGGTTGATTTGGGCAAACAATGGTGCCCACCCACTTTGCAGTTCTCACAGGATTTATAACGCCCCATGAAAAAACAGCCAAAATCACTGCTGAAAATGTAGTTGGGAAGAGGTCTGATATGAGCAAGGCTGTAAATAAGGTCTATCAAAAGGATGATGCTGCTATTGCTGTGTATTATTTTCGTACTACCAATGCTGAATATCAGCCTTACATGATTGCTTTTTTCTTGAAATATTACTTGTGTAACTAGGAACATATCCCACAGGAGGCAAAAATCATATATCATAGCCTTCAATGCCTTGAATTATAGACATCTTCCTCATTTTTCCTCAAGGAAGGAAAAAAAGTTGTGGATCCAAAGAATGTCAGCAAGAAAAAACATCAAGTAATTACAGTACACTCGGCAGCATGAAAGATACTTTTTAATAGAATAAGCAAGGAGCTTCCAAAAAAAAAAACTCAACTGGGAAATTAGGGACACTTCCATAATTTCAATGTTTAAATTTATTAATTGTAATTAATTTTTAAAACAATAAGTATTTGATCTGGAAGCTTAATTTCATCTGTTAGACCTTTATACTTGTACATTGTCAGCCATTTTACTATTTTTTTCTTTTATTCACAAATTTGAAAACCCTGGAGGTCCATAAACAGCACACAAAGCAAAGTTCAGTATTGTGACAATTGCTCATATAGTTGTTTTGGTTGGTTGAGCTATTAAAGCAGTGGTGTTTGCAGAACATTGTAAATTAGGCAATAACAAACTATTTCTTACTCAGGTTCTTACTCATGAAGGTTTTCCAGCTTGGTAAATAACTACCTTGCATCTGGGCTGATTTGTTTATTCAATTACAGATGAAAAAAAACAATCCAGTTTTGCAATAGTTAAATAGAGCAATTGTGCCATCCAGTGGCTAGCTAGGTTAACTCATTTCTTCTTGTTCTATATGATTATTTTATGTGTTTTGTTTCTACTCAAAAATACGCAATTCTTGTAATTTACAAAGTACATTCCATTGTTGTATGCCACTTATATCTGTAATAAAAATTTGAATTCTATTCACGATTTTTTTTTAATATGCTACTCAAACTGAAGGCCAAAAAGAGTAAAACGATGTACCATATACCCTTCTGATCAGTTAGAGGTAAGTTACAGGTTATTACACATCCTATTATCCAATATCATGGACCATTGACAACAATGAGGAAAGAAAAACAGAGCGCTTGACTTCAGTTTGTCTACTGGGACCATGGACCATGGCAGAACCTTCAACAAAGTGTTCCCAAAATAGCTTTTTGTAATAACAACTGCAACTGAGTTTATATATTGGTTCATGAAACATCTCTCTGACTGTTTGAAAGTGTCAGAGGGGGCAGACAAAATAATTCTCCAGTATGATTACATTATCAAATATCTCACTCATTTCTTGACCATAATTTCTAAAGCAATTCTCTGGAGCATAACGTGCAATCTGCACTTTGTTGCTTGAGTCTGTACTGAGTAGATTGGGAAATGTGGCACAAGTCACAACCTGAAAATGTCTTCTAATTTACAAACCAAAATCTACTGTGATCGCTGAGGAAGAAGGACCTCCCTGACTGCAACATTTTGTTGGTGATCCAAAAGCCTGTTCTGGGGAAAGCCTCATTGTGCAAATTAACTTACCGGCATCCATACAAAGCTTGCAGTTTGGACAAAAGCAACATGTGGGTGTGGAGGACCAGGCATAAGCATGTAAGTATGTTTTGTCTCTGACATTGTGACTGTTGCAACGGGAAAGTTGTCTTTGGAAGAGAGGGTCCCAAGGAAGTAGAGTGGCACTGTTCTGAGCAAACTTCCTTTTCTGCCTGGATGCTCACGTTGAATGCGCCTGCATCAACTCCCACTCTCCCACGACTCACTTCCCGGAGAGTTCCAAAGGGCTGAGTGCACATGTGCAATGTGGCTGCTCATGGTCAATGAAATGGCAGGAAAAATCTATTTTACATAAGACACGTGCACTGGGAAAACTATGTACAGCTCATGAAGGGACATCTCACAGTCCCAGTGCAGAGTGACAGCTTGCTTCTCACACAAGAGCCCTGCACTCTCCTGACCCTGGCAGCACACTCTTTTATAACAGATAGACTGTCCATTTATTTTCACCTGGGTTTAATTGCAGGTTTCCAGCTTCTTGGGCTCTGCATGCAGTCCAGATGCAGAGTCCTTCCAGGAGCCGCATAAAAATGTGTTGTGATCCCACGCAAAGGACTCTGCTTCAGGTACAGCAGCCAATTCATCCCCCATTCTGAGGTGTCCTTCCCATCTCCCTTCTTCTCTGTACTGCCAACACACATGCGAATCCCTGTAACTCAATGTGATCAACTGAAGGTTATGTATTTCCCAAGATATTTTCTTGAACACAAGCAGGAATTTCCCTGTGGCAAGGACTTCCAGAGAAATCTCTGTGCAGTATTGCCCTGCCTTTCAGGGACATGAATCACCACACATCGGTGCCAGGTGTACTCCACCGTGCTGTGATATCAGAGACTAGTCAACACACTGATAATCCTTTTGCTACAGACACAGGAAGGCGCTCACACAAGGAAAACTTTTGATCTAAGCAAAACTGTGTATTGACCTGAAGTCTAGAAGGTGGCTACAGATTTAGTGAGTGTCTTGACTTCTAGAGGGCCAGTCTAAGAGGGACTTAAAACAAATGGCAAGAATCCAGCATTTTTGAGGTTTCTTAAAAATGAGGCAGCAAAATCACGGATCACTTTTGAAAATGTTGCTTGAGATACTTTGTTGCTGATGCATACAGCTCACATTTACAAAACAGCATTTATTCACACTGTGCCCTCACACCTGGAAAGAAGGTTCATACTGTTGCTTTTATTCTAGGTATCACTAGTTCTTCATAAATGAAAGCAATTAAATGTAATATAATTAATATAATATAATGCAATATAACAATATAACCTCATATATCATTTATATCATATCATAATAATATATGTGATATAACACAATAATTACGCTATGTTTTATGTCATATTGTATTATATTGTATTATTTATAATATATACAAATCTCAGAAAAGAGAGGAATAACAGCTAAATGCAGATATTCTCTGCTAGTTGTTTGTTGTTTTTTCTTTTCTAAATTGTTATAAAAAGCTAACATTTAAAAACAAACAAAAAAAACCCCAACAACATAGTCCAGCATCAAGGTGTCAGGAGGAATGAAGAACCAGGAGCTTCTCAAGCCAAATTTTTCTCAGCGCCTCAGATGCAAAACCCTAAGAAGGCCAAATGACAATTTTGAATCTTTGTGGTGGAGAAAAAAAAAACCTTCTCAAGGACAAGACCCAGCCTCCCAAGTCAGATAAATAATTCACTACTCTGGAGCCCTTTGAAGAAAGGAAGTGCTGACAGTTGTCACTATTGCACTCCCACTGAGTGTGTGTCTGCTGGGCAGACCTCTGCCACCCCCCCCAAACTCAGTGATCAAATCCTGCTGAAGTTGGGGCCAGGTGTGGGTGCAGATTTGTGTATGAGATCAGCATTGCTGCAATGACCATGGTTCAGATCAAAGGAGAAAAAAAATCTGAGCCATCTTGAATGAACACTATTGAATTTCTAGTGAAGAATTTTTACTGGCCAGAGGACCTAAGGTTGCCGGTAAACTGTAATCCTCATATTTAGCACAAAGAGAAAAAACAGTATTAATGCTTTAACATAGCTAATAGCCTGGCCATGTAGTTATAATGAGCCAAATGAAGGGAAGTTATGGTAGGGATATTTTTTCCATTCTCATTATATTTCTAGAAGTGTTGGCACAACTTTTTGAGTCATATCTTAGTAGGAAGAAGATAAGGCTGTGATTATTAGCCCTCTGACTCCTAATCTTGTCCTGCTGATGCAAAGTTAGAACTAGGCTGGACCTGCAAACAAGGAGGCAGTCACTGGTCTGAACTTTCACTCCACTAGTGTATGTGTAGCTTGAATTGTCTCGCTGTATTCAGAGTCCGGTGTGCTTGATTTTCATGGGTCCCTAATTAAATCACTCTACTCCTTTGCCATTCATTTTTGCCTCCCTAAACCTGGCTGCCTATGTCAGTTCTCTTCAGGGAGCTCTTAGCTCTGGAGGCAGGAACTCCTGTTAAGTTAAAGCTAATCTCTGACAGTTTTGATATGCCCGGGTCACCTTCCAGAGTCTGCTGTGTTAATGCACCAAAACAGTGCTCAGTCAGGCCCATCCTTTTTAGGACAGTGTATCTGCCCCATTTATGGCTTGTTTATTACAGAATATAACAGCCACACCTGACCTCTTCTGAGGACACTTTTATTGGCACAGTCTACAATGGTCATTTCCACTTATCATAAAAATCAATTGCCATTTTATTGAGTTTGTAAGGAAACTTGGTCAAAAGCAATCATGAGACATGATTCTCTGTCTTCTTTCAGCTATGAGCTCTTCTGCAGCAGTAGTATTTCTGAGCTACTCTGACACAAATTGCTCTCAGTAATTAATTTCTCTCGCAGTGGTCACCACCCAGGGGAGGATGCCAAACCTTTTTGTCCTGTCTCATTAATCACAAGTAATGAGCATGTGTGCAAGTTACAACCCTGATTTCTAAAACTTCACACAGGGAGGCAGCACCAGAAATAAACTATGAGAAAGCAGCAACAAGTTTACTTTATACTGATTGTTTTGAAATGTATAAGCTTTTGCCTACCACATCTGGTGTTGGCCTTCTTATGACAAGGGAAGGAGATTTTAAAGTGGTTTCCTCCAAACTGTTCTCCTGTTCCCTGACAACCTCTGATGTATAAGTGTTGGTTCAAGGTCTGTTTTTTTACAGGTACCTAATCACAGTGGGTCATAAATGCACATTGTCTGGTTACAAGTAGAGTTAGCAATAGGGTAAGTGATTATAATTGGCTACAAGAGGCATACACTCATATCAAAAGAGATGATCCTCAAACAATGTTAAGAACAACACCACATAGTGTAACTTACAGGCCTGGTATAGATTTCATGGCTTCTAAAAAAAAATTCCTCTGTTGAAAGCTCCCAGTCTTCATTTCAGTCCGATTTTTATTGATTTGATGAAAAGCTATTGATTTTGATAGGTTTGACTTTTCTTTGTTCTTAGGGAATTTGATACCATTTGTCCTGGTTCTGGCCAGGACAGGGTTAATTTTTGCTGTAGCCAGGACGGACATGGCTAGGACCCAGAGATCATTCTATATCACCTCATGTCATTTTGAGGGGCAGGGTAAGGGATCCTTTCCGGGTCACGTTGTGTGATACTGTCGGGTATTGTTGGGGATCCCACATGGTGAAGCATGTGCATGTGAATCGTTCACGTCTTGTACTCTGTTATTAATATTGTTGCTGCTACTGTTCACTTTCTCATTTCATTCCTTTTTCTAGTAAATTGTTCTTATCTCAACACATAATCTTTACCTTTTGTGCCTCCTGTTCTTCTCTACATCCCACAACAGGGGAGGGGTAGTGAGCAAGCTGCATGTGGTTTGGAGTGTTTTGGTGGGAAGACTAACCTGGGGAATACAATTCCTAAACCATGACACGATTTCATACAGCTTTTATGGGAGAGGTTTATGGAAACACCTTTGTCCTGTTTGGGGATGGCTCACCACTAGATCCCCACACTCAGATGAGGGCAGGGCTTCAATGGGTCATCCAGGAAGAGCCCTGCTCTGAGTCAGGTCTGTGCCAGCACATGGTTGCTGTGTGGCAGAGGCAGCTGTGTCAGCTGGATGGCCAACGGGGAGGAGAGACCCCGTGCCCCACGAACTGTGTCACACCACATACAGAAAGCTACGGCTGTGTCAGGGCAGAGCAATGTGAAAACTAGGCCTTTTTCTGTAGGTATGCTTTAAGACATCAGAGTGCTTTAATTTAGGTTAGTACAAAACACTGTACCAGCAGTGAGTATATTCATCACCATGAATGATATAATGTGAAGATAAAGGGTAAAAAGATGAAAATTTTCTGAGATGAGATCAACAGAGTAGAAAGAGAAGCAGGACACGAAAGAGCAAGGTTAAAACAAATTTTAGCTCACCTTACTGTAGGAATTCCCTAAGTGAATTAATTTTTACCAAGAATTAAGTGAATGAAGATACATGTAATTAAGTATTGAATGAAAGGCAGACATCTTCCACCTACACAGATATGCAGTCTTCTCTCTTGCAATTCCCTTACAAATAATTGGCAGTTTCTATGCCCAGATAGACATTTCACCCTGATCCTATAAATTCTATTTGGTCTCAGTAAATTTGCTAGACCTGATCATCACACCAGCAATGGGATGGCAGAGTAAATCTTAAGGACAAAGTAGCATTATGGGCTCAGTTTGTCTATGATCTCTTGAACCTGCTGTTGTGTCACAAAATGCATGTGCAGAAACAGGCTGAAGAAAATTTTATTCCCTGCAAATTTTGACTGTGCAAGTTCTGAGGGAGTTTTTAATTCAAAACTTCATTTGTAAAATAAAATCAGCACAGAACCACTGCCAGATTTTTCTGAGATAAAATCACAGACTTAGGAACTTGTGGTGACTTTATTGGTTATTCATTTACTTTTTTATTATTTTTTAACATGTTCTGTTAGCTCCTTTCTGAAAACTAGAACAAAGGCTTTTTCTGAGTGTTTGCTAGCATGATCTGGGACACCAGATTGAACACTGCACCTTAGCAGTCCAGTTGTCTTTTGTTGGGAACAATGGAATTGTGTTACTAAATTTTCTTCACTTCTGTAAAAGTGGCACAAAAATGCTCTGATCAACATCCAGACTTTTCATGTCAAATGCAATAAGCAAAGCTGTATAACTTAAATAAATCTGTTAACACAGGGCAGAAAAAGAAAGCGCTTAATTTTAACGAGAGAAAATAAGGAAATTAGGAAAGACAGCAGTGGAGTTGTGAGAGGCAAGGCCCATAAATAATCACTTGTCTAAGGTCAGCTGTGGGGACGTGGCTTTTCTAGCAGTGAGTAGATATGTTCCTGCCTGCCTCAGCTTGGATTAAATGATGAGAGCAAGCAGATGTGGTGCTTATTCTCACATTATTGTTTACTGCAGATATCTTAAATATATCTTATTGCAGATACTCCCACACTTGAAAGAGGCGTTATTTTGTAGGACTGGAGATCTGCTATACAAGAAGCACTCCTCTCTTTCCCTGCTGACACTGAATTTATGAGTCTTCAAGAAAAATCCAGCCATTTATACAAGACAGTACAGTCTGCTGTGCCTGTACAAAATGCACTTGCAGGTACCAGTGACAATATTGAAAATGTGTCTGCTCCCAAGTATAATGTGACATTTGAAATGGTTCACCACCCAGAAGCTGTTAGACAACGGAGATTTGGAAAAAAACCAAAAAAAACAACCTGTTTTCGTGAAGAGCTCTTCTTACACACCAAATGCCCTATTCAACAATGAATTGACTCTCAGCCTTTCTCTGCACAGTGAGTGAAAAGATTTTTGATAAATTATTATTCAATGAAAGACAGTGATGGAATTCTCTTTCTTTCCATCTGAACACTTTTGGCCAGAAGTAGATGCAGGGTTTGCTAAAAGGTTACAAACTGGTTTGGCCAGCACGAAGCTGCATTATTCCCTATAAGAGGAGGGTTGTTTTCAACTTGGATCCACTGTCAGTTGTGGGAACTGCTCCAGTCATCCCTGCCAGTCAGGGGAGTGTGTGAACTACATCTCACCGCTCCTCTCCAGCACTGGTATCTCCAGCTGTGCCCACAGGCTACCAGTGCCTTGGAGGCTTTCCAGTTGGTACTAGACAAACTAATTTCACCAAATGATAGCTTCTTTAAATATTTTCACACTGTAATGTCTAATTAAAAGCATTCTGTACTTTTGTTTCCTCATTGAGTGCTGATCAGATCAGATAGCATGGAGTAAATATTATCTCAAACTAAGCAAGGTATGAAAGCCATTGGATCATAGTTTTGTTTTGGTTTGGTTTTGTCACTTTAATGAAATTTCAAATGTGTAGAAAAAATGAAAATCTATGACATGTATTTAAAGCAGCTTAAGCTACAGAAAAATGAGGTGGAGCAACCTAAGCATTCTTTGCCTGCAATGGGAAAAACATAACCTGACAAAACTACTCGTATGAAAAGTCAGCCCCAAGAGCTGCCACACTGACCAGCTGCCACTGCCCTTGAAGCTATGCAGCTCTTCCTTCTGCACACCAGCAGTGTCACATTCCTCTTTCCTTCAGCTGTAATGCCCATATCTTCCTGGTATTGGCTCTCTACAGGATTGTCGGATTATGTGATCTGTCGTTTTAATAACAGCCAGAAAAATCATTTGCAGAAGCATCAGTCCAAATATGACTAAGTACTTAAGAAATTTTCATGTATACTCATTACCTAATAGAGTATTTTCCACCATGTTAATAACCTCAGCCTCTTTCATTAATCACATAGAGCACAGTACCCTCTAATGCCTCAACTACTGCCAGGTGGACCACTCTGCAGGTGCAACTTCAACAGTTTTTTCTCCAGTACTGTAGGAGACATTAGTATTTGGCCAAAATGTACTACAACATTGACTTTAGAATCTTGGATTGTTTAAATTATGAAGGAAGACCTTTTTTGGTTTGTTTGTTTGTTTTTTAAAGAATATTCTGTATTTTTCTCTTCCACTTCAATTAATGTCACGATAAGGATAAATCCATCCTAAATAATATAATTAGAGAATTTTACCATGAGCTGTGGTGCAAGCTGGAAGACACTTGCAACTGGACATCATCAGGTTGCACATGAAGGCTAAACTTTTTCAAAACAATCCTCCTTTAGAGAGTTAATTTCAGTCATTGATTCAGAAATACTATAAACATAATTTTTTCTGGCAGTATTTTGGCTTTTCTACTCGCAATCCCAGCTGGGTCCTTCAATTTTTAGATAAGCAGATACAAAAAATAAACTTTGCTAAGAATGGAGCCAACCTGAGCAAACCTCAAAAAATGCTGGATACTGAGTTTGGGATAAAGCCAAATACATTCTTTTGTGTTATCCAGTTCCATTATCTAACATTTGCATGATGCATCACAAGGAAATCAGTATTTCAGGGAATGCAACAGCAGTAAATAGCTTACTTTCAGCAAAACTATGATCTGTTTTAAAGTTTCTTGGCCATTGGTTTTGATTTGTTTGGGATTGGGGTTTTTTTTCCTCCTTTGGATATGATTATTTTTAATTAGTTTACGGAAAGCATGCATTGTGTCTGCAAGTTCTCTGTATTGGCCATCTCCCCTTAATGTGACTTACACTGTGGACTCTGTTTTCCATGTTTTTTATCTTCTTTCAGGTATTGAACATATAATAAATACAAAGTTAGAATGCCTTATGATTTCTGCCAGTGTGGTCTCATGTGATTAACCTGCTGAGTAGGGCATGAAATAGTAAGAAACAAATGTTCCATGAGACAGGAACTGCACACAGTAAATGGAGCAAACCATGTTTTAATGCTTTATATGAATGGTTGGTTCTGCTTTGTTTCCCTGAGGGTAAATGAATATTTTATTTTTGGTTGATATACTGAAACTAAAGCTGATTAGTCATAACAGCTTATGAACAAAAATTAAGTAAACTACCTATGTGGGAGAGAAAAAGGCATACAGTCCTGTTTTACTTGAAGTCAAATACATGAGTTTCAAGCTTAGCTAAAAAGCTAGACCTTTTTATTTCATTTATATATCAAGACCACCTCCACTAATGCAGTAAAGTGGATCAGGAGATGACTGAATTTCTAAGTAGAGTAGCACTGATGCTCATATCTGTCACTGTGCATCCAATAACTACCACTACAAATTAGAGATAAAGTCACAATCATTCAAAAGAATTTTGCTTTGGAGCATAAAGATCCACCTGGAAAAGGATCTTGAAGCATGAGAAAGTTTCTTATTGGCAGGGAAATATTCACCCAAACTTCATGTGATGACTTTACATAAAGTCAATTTGCAATCCTGCCCTGTTTAGGACAGGATTACAGTTTTGAGGAATAGCCTCCTCCACAAAGCAAAATAGATCCTGGAGAAAATTTTCACTTCCCATTAGACTTTTTTCCTTCAGATAAAGCTTCATACTGATCCCCTTTGTTTGGCCAGTGTTTGCTTCACAATAGTTGTGCAAATCTACACTTGCTTCAGTTTGACTTGCACTTCTCCATGCAGTGTGAAAATTAATCAAGGAATGGCAGGTGCACTGGAATTAGCACATCTTCCTCATGTAAGATATCAGTGGTCTAATCAAGGAAAGTCATTAATTTTAGAAAGATCTCATTGTATTTTTTTTCTGCTTTCTCTTTGCTAAAGTATTTGCTATATTCAAAGTTCATGTAACCCTGGAGTGAAAACTGGTTCTAACAAATGTTTGTTGGGGAGATCCGTGCAAACTGTCTCACAGACTACAGTTGTCTTCCTCTTCTTTTGACCTTTCATCTTTACATGTTCTACAAAAAACAAATAGTAAAGGACTGGCTCTTGCATGCCTCTGAAGAGACATCTGAAATATATGTATATATTGAATATATATATATATGGGAAATGGAATTAAGGCCATCTCAGTGGCTCAAAGAAGCTTTTTGAAAATATCTAAATTCTATCAGAAAAAATAATAAATTTACCTCTCTTGAGATGTTATTGTTTCAGGAAGTGGCATGCATTTCAGAAATCCTCTGTCTGGAAGCCCTGTAATTTTAAAGTTATTTTGACTCTAAGGTAAATCTTACTGCCTTGGAGGTAAGATCCTGCCAATCCAGACATTGGAAATAACAAGGAAATTAGCCATGGGGATAACTGGAGACAGAATTTAAAAAAAAAACAAACCTGTCTTTTAGAAAACTCCAGCTGAAATGCCACTCTGACAGAAAAAATGTTTCAGTTGTTATACAGCCGATGTCAAATTTGTCTGGAATCTGGTTTAGAGAAGAGAGGTCAGAAGGACAACTGGGAATTGATTATTTTTTTTAAGGAGTAGAACACACGTTATTGTGGATGTCTTCTAAGGAAACACGAAACAATTCCAACTTCTTTTGGTGTGGTTTCTCAGGTGCTGGAAGTAGTGATAGAAAATTAATTTTTCCTGAGTATTTCAGACTCCAATTTCTCAAGCATAGACATGGCAGAATATATTGAAGATATAATCAGGAAGAAGTAAACAATAATCCTGGCCCTTATAGATAGTAAATTACGTGACAACTTAACTTCTGTGTCAGGTCATTTTATCAGAAATTAATTCACAATTTTCATTACATTTCTACCCAAAAACCCCTTACACTGTATCACTAAGGCTGGAAATGTTCTATATTGTATGAAAAATGGCTGCTTTTATTTTGCCCTTTTTTTATTTTTTTTGTACAAAATGGGTGGCAGCTGTCCAATATCATGTATGATCTCCCTGAAGAAAACATTCTTTTTCACTAGTAGCTTTGCAGTTTTTGTTTTATTTTTGAGAATATATACCAATTTCCAAAATTTAAAACCAAAATGCTGATCTTCCAACCTCGCAAAGCTGAACAAGATCATACCTATGACAGCTAAAACTGTGGTCTCTGATGGACACAAATACATAAAAGTGTCTAAAAATTCTCTTGGAAAGCAAGCAACTGAGATAATATACAAACTTACACCTGTAAATTTTTTACATCCCTTTGTCACCTTTTGCATCCTTACATCACCTTGGTGTGATGTTACAGACTCCATTCTGCTCATGATGCTATAACTGTACTTTCACTATATTTGCAATAGAGTGAACTCAACACAATGTGAAGATTGTTCTTTGAGCTGTCTGCCTGCTGGTATACATTAACCTGCTACAATACAAGACTGTACCCAGCAAGGACCGGCTTCTAAATATTGTCTTCTGCACAGCAAAGTGGCTGTGCAGCTTGCCCTGCCCTGCTGATGTTTGTTTGGATTAATTAGTTAACAGTAGAAAGATATGTGCTTTATGTCTTGCTTTGAGTGTTCATTTTACAGTATGATGTGCACGGCAAAAGGCGGCTTTTCTATACTGAAAGGTAAGCTGAAATGAACCTCACTCCCTGTTTCTGTCACCTTGTATGAATGTCAGGGCCAGGTTCCTGGTTCATAACCTTTTATCTCTTTGAAAATATTAAACTTAAACCACCCTCTGATTAGCAGTGATAATGCATCTTGTAAGGGAGTTGTAAAACAGATAAGGCAGTTAAGAAACTTGACTTAAAGGTTCCTCTCTGGTTCAGGGAATTTCCTGCTCCCTGGGTACAAACCAGTCTACAGGGGAGAGAACAGAGAACAACAGTAACCAACTGAAGGTGTGAGAGTACTAGGGGTCTTGCATAATTGCAAATCCTAAATGGCAAGTAGTAACAGAAATGAAAACAGTAAGGTGTTTTCATTTCAGCATTTTCTGACTCCAGCAAACCAGTAGTGCTTCCACTGTCTATTTATGGTCCCTTTGGTGGACGACAGCATTTTATCTTTCTGATAGTGGTTATATCCAGTTATCTGCCTCCCACTGCATAAACTTCTGTCTATTGCTAGTATCTTGTCACCAGGAATTTTAAGTGTAATTTGATTCTGATAAACATCACATTAAATGAAGATCAGATTTAGTGGCAAAGTGCAGACTAAAAATGGGTCAAATCAGTCACCAATTACATCTCATCTATAACACCCTCAATGGCCTTGTGGTGAAAAGGACACCATATCCCAACATTTCATTTGTCTATTTCAGATAATGTTTTTACCACAGCGTTCCAGATTTAAATGCCTATTTTTGTAGCTGGAGCTCAGTGCTAGCACTCAGCTTGTCTTGGCTAGGTTTACTTTACTATGATTAACTTAATCGTCTAGTAGGACACTCTCCCAATTTTTTGCTGCTTCACTAGTTGAAATCCAGTCAATATTGTAATTCTTGCAAAACCTCTTTAGTCTCAGATGACAGTCATTATCAAACTCAAAATATTACTAATGTAGGGGTGTTAAGTAATAACAGCTCTAAGAACAAAATTGTTCCCACTCTGAGAGGGTCATGGGTGTATACTAAGCATGATCAGTCAGAAGGGAAACATATGGATTTTCTTTTGATGCCCAGGGATCTTTCGGTTTGTTCTGCAAGTTCTTAGAGAGTCAAGACTGGGACTCTGCCTACCTTTACTCAGTGGTGGCACACAGTGCAGCAGCAAGGCACCTGTCCTTGGTGACCTTTGAGAGGCACATGGCAGGGATGAGCCTTGCCAGTAGTACCCAAGAGGGCTGGTGAGGCCAGTGGTGGCAGAAAGAAGGAGTTATTTGAGGTCAAGGACAGAGGGGAAAAAGAACAGCCCTGGGAATTAGAGCAGGAGATATTCTGTTTGCCACAGTGCCTTTCTACAGGGTTGTTCATACTGCATAGCATGAAACAGGGGGCACGCCTTTTATAGTGGCAGGTAAACAGGAATGGCCTCAACGCAGCAAATCAAGTTTTTAATTAGAATGCCCTTCACATTTTTATCACGTGTTTCAGCTAGAGCTCAGCCTGCAAATGCTGGCTGCTGCACTCAGGCTGAGTGTGCTCGTACGTGTGCGTGCCCCTGCATACTGATAATTCACCAACTCCTCCAGCTTTTTCCTGCAATGTTCCCACCAGTGCATCCTTACTGTTTGAATTCTTACTGAGCTAAGAAACAGCTACTGAGATATTTCTCCTCTCTTTTAAGTTAATCATTCAACATGTGGGAGAACAAATAAAGGATGGAAGGTGATTTTTTCATAAAACATACTAGTAGCTCCTCCACAGTCTACAGCATACATGATGCTTCACAAAATGTCTGAGATTTAAATGAAAGGTATGTCCTGCTGTAGCCTTCCAGATTTGCCAAGGTTTCTTGACCTGCCTGGTACAGTTCTGTGCTTCCTTAAGAAAGGTCAGTAGCTTCTTTCATACATCATAACATTCAGCAAAATCTGAGTAAGTGTGACTCACATTAGTAAGTTCTTTTGCAAATTGGGGAAGTTAAACTTGGCTTTAACATGCCCACTAACACCAAAGAAATGGAGATCCTCTCTTGTGGACAACTGCTATTCCCAATTAAAAATGTGTAGTTCTGAGCTCTACCTCACACAGTTCATCCCTTCTGAAGAAAATAAAATTTTATTGGATTTTTTTTCCTTTGCTGCGTGATGTTTAGCATCTGACTTTTCTGTCTGTAGAACCTGGGAATTTCACCCTTTCTTTTTATTCTTACAGCACTTCTGCAGATCAGGAAAGGTTAATTTCATTAATTCTACTTCATAAATATATATTTATTTAATAACTTAATAATAAATATATATATTTAATAACTTTAATAAGAGTAAAATCCTCTCTTTTTTTCTTTTAATAAATGAGACAAGAAAATTTTCTGCCCAAGATCACACAAGTTAGAGGTAGCAGAGTTAAATTATCAAAAAACTCACAGCTTTCTAGATCATCTCATGTTTAACAATTATTGTCTAAAGCATTTAGAGCAAAGTTCCTAATGTTGTAAGCCCAGGGGAATGATATACTTAAAGGAATAAGGGACATAACATAAGGAAGGTTTTGTGTGGAGTTTCAGTTTAATTCCCCAATTAGCTTCCTTGAATCAAGGTTGAATCCATCACGTCAATGTCTGATTTGCCTCTCTTGTGGACCCTCTGGCTTGTGACGAAAGAACTTCTATTTATTTTAATTCAAGACATGCACATAAAAGCAGATGCTGATAATACAATAACACTCCTTAATTTCCATATTCATGTCTCATCTGTATCCAAATCTTAAAATACTATCTTCAGGAAGCTACTTTGAACCTTTATTTTTCAATATTTTTGGGAAAGCTTTTGGAGAGGAGTATTTTGAAGAGTATAAAAATAATCTAGCTATTTGGAAAATACTATTTAAAAAAAAAAGTATGTAAAGCCATAGCTTTTTATAGCTATATAAAAATTAATTTGCCCATAATATAACTTTAAATATATTTTGAAAATTTCCCTGAATGCTGCATTTAGTGCCAAGTGTTCTTCCTACTGAAATCCAAAGGAAGAAATTCCTCTTTCACAAGGTGACAACCATCAGGAAATACCCTGAATTCTATTCAATGCCATAGAAATATTGAGGCTGTCATGACATCAATATTTTAGAAATACTTCATGGTTTCTCCTTCATTCTGGAATTTTAAAGTTACATCATGCTTTACACTGTCATTGTGACAGAAATAAAGCAAAGGAAAACATGATATACCTCTCTTTTTAACTCTGTACTCAATTAGTAACTCCTTTTTGGCAGTTACAGTGATAATATCATGTTATATTGGTGTAGATAAATTTCATTATTTTATTTGCTTGTATTAGATCTATCTTAATGGATAGAATAAGTCTTGCCTGTAATACTGCAATCTTTCTTCTTCAGTGAGGACATTTTATTGAAGACTTCAGTAACAACAAATTTTATCCAACACAGTAATACTTCTGGCTTTTTATAAAACAGACCATCAAAGCAGGAGAACTTAATTAAAACAGATCATCAAAACAGGAGAACTGAATTATTTATTTTTTTTTTAAATTTAGATTTTAGTGACTATCTTTTCATATCTGTGGCCATTGACATAACAAACCACATGACTTTTCTGCATGTAAATACTCAAATCTCTAAGTGCAAGTCCATAATATTTACCAAAGTCACAACTGTTTTTCAGTGTTGTTGGTTACTTTAAACTCACATTATTTTCAAAACACACATTGGCATGTGAAATTAAAATCATCAGAAGGAAACATCCACAGTTTTTTATAACACAAAGTTTAGCCAAGTCTGATGTTTTTGTTTCGAAAGAGTGACCCTTATGTAATGAGTCTCAGACAGCAAGAGGCACAATTGTACTAAGCTCAACTTAATTTTTTGGTCTCCATGGGAGTGTCAACTAAGGCTACTGTGATTCCTCCAGTGCAACATTTCAAGAGGATGCTAGAGCTGAATGGATTATGGATTTAGTTTATTTTTACAAAGAGCATGCTCACTGAAAGTTTTGACGATTCTTAACCATTTTCTTTACAGGCCTTCCTGTAGGGAAAATGGGATGACATTAGCAAAAATGCTGTGATGTACACCTCCATTCAAGGTGGGACACAATTCCCAAATTCAGATACATCATTTTTGGTGTCTGCTTGTAAAGGTGTCCAAGTCCCATTACTGTCAATGAAGATCGAGTCTATAGAATGAGATATCCAGAGCACAGAAAACTGGTCATTGCACTTTAAAATAGATGCCCACGTTATTGACTAGAACCCTGTTGGCTATAATGGGGATTTGGACATGCAGTTCATATGCAGGCATCGACACGTTAAATACCACATAAATGTAGGTATCTGTCAGCTGAATCCTATTCCCAGTGTAGGTTGTAGAAGAGCCAAATGCAGACCTGTAATTTTCCAAAGAGGATTTCAATCGTCCCTCATTAGCAAGGAGAATTTGTTAATCACCAGGTGTCTAATCTTGCTTGTAAAACTGCTTCATGCTGTGTATCTAACTGGACAGTATTAATTGGACCAAAATAGGACTCAAAGTACTCTGCCAGATATTGAACCTCCCCCCAGCATGACTTCATCTCCTCTCTCCTGTTGCAGCCATGCTAGTCTCCTGGCACTGGGAGCACCCTTTTCCTCTGGGAGACTCTGAGCCACACCCATAACCCACGTTCAGCAAAGCAGCAATTTAAATGTTGTATATCCCACAGCATGATGAGCTGCTGGTGGAGAAGAGCTTCTCACCCTCCTTCTTGATCATTTTTAGCCCTTCAGTAAGTCTTGGCTTTATCTTATTCCACAGCTGAACTTGTGTGTGCTGTTGGCGAAGGAGGAATTGTTCCCTGTTGGACTCTGGTTGAGGCTAGGTATGTTCATGCTGGGGTCTGGGGCTGGAAAAGAGACAGTAATAGCTTTCTTGATTAAACATGCATAAATCTCCAAGTTCTTAGGAAAAAATAACTGGGTTCTGAGCTTAGATTAATTTTTATCAGGTTTATAGGCAGGGCAACATTACAGAATGCTGTATTTCATGGTATTAGAATACAAATGCTGTGGAGGTCTAAAAGTGAATGATAAATGTTCAGATTGTGTCTTTTTGTTGGTTATGAAATAGCATCCAATATAAACAGAGAAAAAAAAATCCAAAGCATTCACAGTGATACTGTCCGAAAGCTCATCCTGATTGTTCTCTTGGACATATGGTTAAGAATTTACTTGCAATTCATTAAAAGCTTCTCTGAATGACATCAAAAAGGGAAACACACAGTGCATACTGACTTCAAGGATATTTAGTAATGGCTAGTGCAGCTGAGATCTTCTAATTATTTCCATAAGTATCAGTTCATCAGATTAGTATAACTGGGTCCCAGTGAAAGACTTAGATTGCTATAAGGAGGAACAGGAGAAAGAAGTCTTTTCTTTTTTTCCTTTTTCATTGACCTAAACAAATTTGTATCCATTAATAAATCAAATCAAAAGCATTTGATAGCAACCATTTTAAAACTGAATTTCTTCTTTTTCTTTGAGTTTACTTTTGGTGAAACTGATCTCAAAAAGTTACTTTTCAATGTCGATTTCACTATCATTCTGCAATGCAGCTAAAGATCCCTTAAAATGAAGTATTTTTTCTCTGAATGTAAATTATTTTATGGGACAGTTAATTAACTGATGCACTACCTGAATTTATTCCTGTACTAGGTCATTCATTAGGCAATTATGAGACCATTTAGGAGCTTCAAATAGCTTTTGGTAGTATAGCAGACGTAATTTGAGTTCCTTTTGAGAAAAATAAAGAAAAATTAGAAATACAAGGCAGTAGTTACAGTTATTTTTCAATGTTCCTACTCCTTCTCTTCTAATCACATGTACCTAAAGGAATATATTTCAAAAACTAGTCTCTGGCAGTCTAATCCTTTTTTGGCAGGCTGCTGCTCACTTGAAAAGCCTAATAATTTCATGCATCTTTAAGAGATATTCACATATGGTCTTGTGCATAGCTTGGAAGCATCAAATCCGCTTTTAAAGGAAATATCTTTCATCAGATCTTTTTGTTAGCTTTTTTAATTTAGGTCTAACCAGAAATTCATTAGAGTTCTTGTAATCCCTTTAGAAAGTGATATAACAGAAGGAAAGTTTGGTGAATGCCCAGGCATAACTGTGCAGTGATGCATACAGAAATGTACCCTTACATAACTAGTTTAAGATTGCAAACACAGAGCTAAAAGTTCAGCATTGCATGAAAACAGTACAGAAAGTCCTGATCTAGAGTTTACATCAGCATGACAAAACCCAGGATCTGTATCTCACTAGCCCCCTTAGTTGCCTGAGCACTCCCCAGTCCATGTGAAGGGTTTCCTTCACCCTTGGGAGTGTAAATTGTTAAATACTAGACTGGTCAAAACTTACTCCTAAACTCTCTCACCTGTCAGTTGAAGGACTGGATAAGGCACTTATGAGAAAAGGATGTAGTTTTAGCTCCTAGTCTGCAGAGTATGCAGATAACAAATGTCAGTGAATACTATAATTTCTCAATGTGGAAGAAGGAAGAAGTAGAAAAAGGATACTATAGTGATAGCTGCGAGCCTACTGACTTACAAGGGAAGGAAATTTAGAAGATGCCAGCATCTTCCTCTTAAGCACTGGAGTTTGACTAAGTCAGCGTTGGGACACGGAGTTCTCACTCTGCCTCTCATCACATGTTATCTACGCAACAGACAGGTGTAATACTTTGTTTCTTCCCGCAGCCCTTTCGGTCAGTCTTGTTCCCTCTGAATCGGAACTAAGTGCCATAGTAGCCAGCATCAGGATTCAGCACCAGACACTGCAGCCTGAAATGCAGGAATCACCAGCTGGCAGAAATCCAATTGCTTTGGACTGAAGTGCCAAAATATTTTTCCTCAGAAGAGAATACAGCCAAGTACAACTGAACAGCCTGTCATGGAAAAAAACTAACTACCCCAAGGCAAAACAATATTGTACCTTATAATGTAACTTTATGAGCAGAAGCAACATCTTCTCTAACCAAAGAGATTTAATCCAGGTTTATAATTAGGGTAATTTATTCTGGTGATTGATTATACTTTGCATGTAAATAGTACAAGGCAGCAGCCTTCAGAATTTTTCCCCATCTCCTCTGTTCTAAGACAATTTCTCACTAATCCTAGGATGCCTTTTCTCATCCTTGTCCTCAGGGACCCTATAACTCAGAGGTCACTATGAGGTGTAATAGTAGGGGATAGTTAGCATTTTGAACACCCAAGGCATGGAAAAAATTTTGGGAACTTCTAAACAAAGGAAAAATGTGTGTTTAGAGTGAGGGAAGTGGTGATACCAGCTGCACAGGCAGGTGCCAGAAGAGAGGACAACCATGGTGTGGAGCTGGGTGGGGGAGCAACTGATTTAAGAAAAACTGTGTTCCTGAACTGCATGGCATCAACACCAGCCAAATCCTAATATACCCACCACCAAGGAAGAGGTGTCCATATTTAAATAGAAAGACCATTTTTATTTGTCTTAAGAGTTTTGTTTTAGTTAGGGTAAAATGCCTTACATATATCTTCAAACACTCTCCTTCTGCATCTGTTTTTCTACTTTCCTTTTCCTAGATTAAATAATAATAGTGAAAGGTCACTGTCTGCACATGTCTTTGGGAGGGGGAAAAAAAAAACAAAACAACTAACCTTAATTTTAACTGTGGCTTGTCCTGACAAGAGAAACACTCAATGATACAACAGTCATGAAGTGCATGCTCAGAGAGCAGAGTTTATGGTGATTCCTTTAGATGAAAATTACTGCATTCACTGACCCTTGGGAGCATGTAAACATTTAATCAGAACATTGTTTAGTAGTAAACACACACATTACCTGTATGAATAACACCTGTTTGAATCAGTCATGTTATTTTAATTATATATATGTACAAAAAGTCGTATTACTGGACAGGGAGAAGCTAGAGCAAAAGAGGGAGAGGTCATTGCCCTCAAGATTTGGCACTGTGTTGATATATATAAATATTTAAAAGAAAGTAATTGTCACTTGGTAATTCCCTCTCGGAGTCTGAGATTAAAATATAAATGAAATTAAATTCTCTGTGCTGCTCACACCCTGTTCAGCACTGTGCATCACACTCAAAATGTTATTCAGGTTAAAGAAAGTAGCTTGGCTGATGCTACCCTTGTAATCAAGACATCTGATATTTTCTTCATGTTTTCACATGCGAACTGTTGATAATTTGCTATCACCTAAATTTTTTATGAGGTGGGACTGAGTCCTTGTATAAGACCTTTCAGAAAGAAGAAAGGCCTTATTTCACCCAGTTTTGTTCATTCCAGGGTTATGTTTGTAAAATGGTATGAAACCCTACCAGTGAACAAACCATATCAGTAGTTATATCTACACTGCTAAGAATATCTAACTCCAGAAGAGGTCCATGACCTTCATGGTTTCAACAGCTTTTACCCATTTTGCTCAGAAACAGCCACTCTGGATGGCCACATTTCTACGGACTACACTTAATCTGAGCTTCCTTGGCATCTCACAGTTGTGCACCCAAAACCCTAAGACATACTAAGACACACTTCTTGTCTTATAACCATCCACAGTGCTGTGTATGAGTGCAGAGCTGTACCACGGTGATGTTAGAAAGAAAACAAAAACACAGAGAAATAATTTTATAGAATAAAGTTAAGGATATGCATTCCACGCTCCAAGATATATAACAACAGTGCAGAAATGAAGGCACAGGGGCAATGTTCCAGACAAGCAGAGGGTAAAAAGAACCAAAACTGTTCCATAAAAATTAGTTCTTGGGAGAAAACTCAGAAATAAACTATTATCAAAACCAAACTCCATTTTCATCTGAAAGTGAACTACTTGATACACTCCAAAAAGAAGCCTGGCAATTAATATATATTCCATGTCAATGACCCACCCCAGGATACAAACTAGTCTGTATAGTCACTCTGCCATTTGTCCACTTTCCCAACTTTCACCAGAAAGAAACCTTCACCAAAACTGTTGCCAGCTTTCCACAGACTCACTTTATATCTAACCTCATGTCTTTAATGACAAGATTTTATTGTCTTGCACTTCATTATGTTTATCAGTACAACAGAGAAAAGAGCTGATGAAGACCTCAGAAGACAATTTCATCTTTCCCCAATCTTCAAGGTAAAATCATTTATACAAAATTCTACCTTGTAGACAATTGCTTGACTTAAAAAAAAAAAAAAANACAATCTGGATGCCAAAATTTTAATCAGTAATCTAGTGCAGTGCTTAACTATCCATACATTTAATGCCATTTTCCTAATATCTGGGGGTTTTGCCTTTCTTAACATAATTCAGTATCAGAGGCGACATGGCAGACACTGGATTATATTGGTTTCCAGCAGTCTCTCAGATTTTTTCTCAAATGAACTGAATGTTTTCCACTACACCAAACCCACTTCCATCTGTCTTTCCTCAGAGGTCATGTCTTTTACAGGCCTTCAGTTTTGCTTTCTTCCCTAATTCTTATCACCCACATTTTTCTTGAAACAACCAAAATTAGACACAGCACTCCAGCTGAGAATTTAACAGTGCTACACAGAGAAAACACTACTCCATGTGTTCCACATATGAGTCTTCCATGCTTCTGTGAATTATTCTTTTTTCACTGCAGTTTGATTGACACTGTTGGCTTCTGTTCAGTTTTCCTTCCAGTATATCTGCTAGCTGCTATTCTGAAGAAAAGCTGCCTACAAAGTCTTTCACAACCTCTACCTATTGAAAGATTATTCCCACGCAGGGATCCTGTGCTTCTGTGTGATAGAAAGATCTCTTATTTGTGTTTCAAGTCCATAACAAATTTGTATTAATTGCCAGCACTTTTTATCCCCTTTGCCCTTATTCTGCCTTTCCATGACTAACAACAATCCTATACTTTTCTCTATTCTGTTATCAATCCTCTCTTTTTTCTAAAGAATCACGAACTTCATAATATCACTGACACTTTCATGCAAGTCTTCTTCCCTGATCTCTCTGTCCTTACAATGAAATGTAGAAAAGCCCGTCTCCAGTTACTTCTCTCACCTCTTGAAAGAAAATTCTGTTCCTGGGACTCTCCAAGAATTCAAGAAGCATTTTTTTACCTCTTGTCTGTGTTGTCCACCTAATGCTCCTGGTATGATGGGCCAAAACTCCTTGGCTGTCTTTCTTCTGATACAGAAGGAAGGCCCAAGAACTTGCTTACATAAGGCAATTCCTCCACGCTTTCCCTGTCTTTCTCCATGTCTTTCTGAAACAGGTGTATAATGACATCCAGTCCTCTGAATTATCCCTATAGGGCTTTATCCATTTTTCTGCTTAAGGTACACAAAGTGTTCAGCAGAGAGACTGCCTTCTGTCCTTACTATGATCTTTCTACTTGTACAACTCTATTACTTAGAAGAGAAGAAAATGGTATTAGCTCTCTTTTATAAAAAGAATTAACCACCTTGACTTTTTTTAAAAACTTGACCTTTTTCTAAAGGCAGAAAGGATTATAGTAATTCTGACAAATTCTTCATACTTACTACATAAGTGTCTCCTAAAACAGACCTGCAAACTTCATAGGGGAGAATAAATGCATGTCCTTGTTTTTGTTCTTTGAGAAAATGTGTACTGCAGAGAACTTGTAAAACCATTTTAGCCTTAATAAATTTTTGCAAGCTGTTTTGGTTGGAAACTGTTATAATTAAATAGCTATCTTTGATGTAACTGTTTAGTAAAATAATCAGATGTGTTCCTGCTCCCCAGTTTCTGGGAAACCACAAATAATGTTTTTTCTTGGTTACAGCAGTAGCACTTTTGGACAGCACAGCTCAGCCTTTCTCAGAAAGTTCAAGTGTTGGGGACATATTTCTTTACTCTACCTGATTTTTAGTTTTTCCAACAATTACCTCTACCCAGACCATCTCCATCCACTGCACCAAACTCCTAATAGTTCTGCAGTTGCAAATGATATAGCAGTATACCTATAGCATTGTTTCAGTTTGGAGAATGACATTTTAGTTAGATGCCTTCTTTAATGAGCCACTCCTTTTATACCCACCAAAATATGAATGAATCACCTAAGTTCGAATACTGAGCCATGACTACAGTTACTACCAGGGATTATTAATAATATTGCTGTTGAGCTTGAGTATAATATGTATGTCCCTGAACTGTTCTAGATATGTGGGATTTGATAACAGCTAATGGTGACTCACCCCCAAAACCTACAATACCAATTCTCCATTTTTGGGCTGATTGCAGACAAATAAATAAGAAAACCCAGCTGCATGAAACATGTACATGATCAGCAGTAATGAAGGTAACAGGTCAAATACTAGCCCTGATTCCCCTCATGTGGCTTCTGGGTGCAGGTTAGGTGTTTTTCTAGTGCTCTTCTGGTTTGCTGCAGGAGTCAAAAAGCAGTAGGGAGCTATAACACCTGTAAAATACATTATACCTTCTTTGCATTCGATTCTTATTTTGAGGAATCATTCCAACAAAGTTGGGTGTCTACTTGCTTTGCATACCACGTGTTGCATTCTTTTCAGGGTTAATGCTTTTCTTGGGAAATGAGTTTTCACTTGCAGCTTGTGTTACAGGATTTTTCTGGCAGAGTGTTTTGTTTGCCTTTATTTTAATAATGTGTGCTTATGGTTAATAGCTCTTTAAAGTAGATGTGTTTTCTAGTACCGTCAGTTATGGCTGGTGTTAATTAAAGACACTTGACTGCATTTAATTTTTTCTCTTCCTGTCAGTGACCACTTTAGGACAGATAAAATGAACACATGGAGGGATGCGTGTATATTGGCTGTTTGGAACAGGATACTTTTCAGATGCAGCTAGCATTTTTCAAAGATACACAAATATTTTTGATAAAAGAAGAAATAACATCTCCATATTGCATGATGGTATTTTATTACAATATGTTCCCCCCAAAATTAAAAGGGCATTATTGTAAACTACAATTTTTTGTGTTGTTTCTCTGATTTCTTTTATTGATGGGAGTCTTCTCTGTTTGACACATGTGTTTTAGTCTAGAATTTTTGCTTCTGCAAAAATGTCAGAATATGCTTATTTATTTCATATTCAAGCACAGAATAGTTAGCCATAATTAGAGTATCAGTCCACATTCCTCAGAAATTTTGATGGGGAATCTTATTCCAGGAGGCCATTTCTTACTCCTCCTTTTCTTAATTTTCTATTTTAATCTGGTTGTCTATAATTTGAGTAGTTTTTTTCCCCTTTGAAGATATTCATTTACTTGTATGGAATATAGCATCACTTCAAAAGGAAGAAATGAGGAAAGAAGAGAGAGAGAAGAAAACAAATTTCTTCTCAACACCCCATAATTCTCATTTCTGCATGATCAGTTGTTTGCCCTGCTCATCTCGCACACCCGTTTTGGACTGACTTTTCTATGTAGGGGAACCCTGTGGCTCTTTACTACCAGGCCTGTGGTATGTAGAGCAATGGATCTGAATTGTAGTTGACACTTCATAGTTACTGCATGTGAATAACTGATAATAAGGCTTTGATAACTGAAGGTGTCTATGTTTTTGAGATACCAAACACTCTCTAATTGCCAGTGATGCCAACTAACATATGTGAGTATTTAGCAGCTCTGAACACTGGTCCAAGTGATTTTTTTGTTCATGCTACCTATATTCTACTTTACTATCTATGTGCTCTCAGTCCCACACCAGGCATTTGTTTTCTAGGTGGGATGTCCCTATGTCTAGAATTTTAAATGCAAAGATAGTTTGCCTTGAAAATAACAGTTTATCACCTGTTTTAACAAAAAAACTGAGATGTGATTGAGATGTTCTCACTCTCATTGAGATGATTAAGAAATAAAACTGTTGTCTTTGGTGAAGGAAATACTCCATACAGGCCTGAAATTTGGCGCTGTGACAATGAAGTACTTTAGCTTGCTGTTCTGTCTCTTTTAAAAGTCTGTAAATTCATATTCTTCATGGCAGCAGAAGCCAAAGCCTTTTATGAATTTTGGAACAGAGAACACATGTGCATGTGCATAATGCAGGCTTAACACTGAGGCATGGACTCATAGAGCCATTTATGTTTGAAAAGACCTCTAAGATCGAGTTCAACTGTTAACCCCGCACTGTGAAGTCCACCACTAAACCATGTCCCTTATGCCCACAGCTTAACACCTTTTAAATGCCTTGGCAGTGCCTACAGCAAAGAAATTTTTCACAGTGTCCAGACTAAACCTCCCCTGGTACAACTTGAGACGATTTCCTCTTGCCCTGTTGCTCATTACTTGGGAGAAGAGACTGACACTCGCCTCACTACAATCTCCTTGCAGGTAGTTGTAGAGAGTGATAAGGTGTTCCTTAAGCTTTCTTTTTTCCAGGCTAACAAAAATTACTTATATACAGCTAATATAAAATATAAGTTGGTAATATAACCCCTGGGTATTGTTCATGAGATAAGAAAGTACTGAAAAAGTCATAGTTCTGATACATAGGAGTTTCACTCTAAGTGAACATAAAGGGTCCCAGTGGGCAGGAGACGATACCTAATAATGCCTTTTCTTCTGAAGTTCATCCAGGGCATCATAACCAATGTATAAAACATAATCTGAACCCTGTGCAGAAGGCGAAAAAGGAAGGGAAGCTTAAGCTGGGCTGAGTCCTGAACTTGTTACTTGAGGATAACTTCAGCTGAGTAACTAGTTAAATTATTTGGGACTTGGCTTTGGGATAATGGCATTTGAGTAAGATGGAAAAATAATTAGGAGTTTATTTTCATAAGCATTATGAAAAGGCATTACTGGAAGCAAGTTATATAGACTATAATATGTGCCAGTGGGAAGCTGAAGAATTGTTATTCTTAGGATTGTGCAGGAAATATAATTTGTTTACCTGATTTCTTCAGAGGGGGAAAAAAAAAGAGACAAAAAAACCCCAAGCAAACAAAAAAACCCCAAGCAAACAAAAAAAAAACCCACAAAAAAACCCAAACCAAAGCAAATCACTCTCTGAACTAACCCTAAACAAGAAACATTCTTAATTTTGATAAAACCCGGAACAAACTGTGGGGAACAAGTGGAAAATAAATGAGCAAAACATGATGTTGAGCTCCTTTAAAATAATAATAAATTTAACTGGTTTTGATCTTCATGCCACTTAGAAGTAGGGAAAAGGAAAACAGTTCTTTCAATACCTTTTCTCAGTTCAAATTCATTGGCATATCTTTACTCTTAGTTGAAATTCACCAGATGCAGTGCTGCAGTTCTGCAAATGAGCAATGACCTTGTAGATGGCTTTCGCGAGCCTGAAGGTTTCCTTACAAGAGTCTCATTCAAATAGCCCCTCACCTCTGCTTAGCGAAGAGTTTCCTGAACTGAAATTCTTCTAGTTTAAGTAATGGTGAGACTCTGTGTCCAGTTCTGGGCTCCTCAGTACAAGAGAGATGTGGAGCTCCTGGAGTGGGTCCAGCACAGGGCTATGAAAATGCTGAAGGTACTGGAGCACCTCACTTATGAGGAAAGGCTGAGGGAACTGGGTGTGTTTAACGTGGAGAAGACCAAGAGGGTATCTTATCAATGTCTGTAAGTATCTGACAGGAGGGTGCAAGAGGACAGAGCCAGGCTTTTCTCGGTGGTGCCAGGCAATAGACCAAGAAGCAACAGGCAGAAACAGATGCACAGGAAGCTCCACCTTAACATGAGGAAGAACTGTTTTACTGTGTGCGTGACCAAGCACTGGAACAGGCTGTCCAGAGAGGTTGTGGAGTCTCCTTCCCTCCAGATACTCAAAATCCTTCTGGATCAATCCTGAGAAACTTGCTTTAGGGGACTCTGCTTGAGCAGACAGGTTGGACTGGATGACCTCCAGTGGTCCCTTCTAACCTTAACTATTCAGTGGGGATCAGGGTGGAAGCGATGCTCCAGGAAGGGGGCCGAGCTGCTCGCCGTTCGGTTTGCGAGACCGGAGACAGCGGGAGCGACAAAACCCCGGGCCACATGTCCTTAAGGCGGCATTGCCCTCGAGCTCTGTCCGGCCGCGACACCGACCTTCACCTGAAACCCGAGCCGCGGGAGGGCGGGCGGTGCCCGGGCTATAAAAGCCGGGTCGGGCGGCGGCTGCTCCGCCCCGCGAGGACCGGGGCGGGCGGGGCAGCGCAGCACGGCCACCCGCGGGTGTGGGCGCAGCGGGGGCTGTGCAGGTAAGCCGGAGTAACCGCAGGGGGAACGCACGGTCAGAAATCCAACAAAAAGGGTCTTATACGTGTATATATATACATATACATATATATATATATATATATATACATATACATATATATATATGTATAAATCTGAAGTGAATTAGGCATTTTGTTAGCGTTTTTTACTTTAGCCTTCATTCGCGTTTAGCTTTTTGCCTGGAGTTTTGGAGGTGTTTTTTTGAACCAGTATATTCGATAGATCAAGAAGAAGAGTCTAGGGAGACTTGCAGCACCAGTCATTTGCTGGTTCTAAATTTCTCCATGTGGTATAATGACTGTTATGTCTTTATTACTGTGATAATGATCGTGTTATGACTGCTCAATTAGTTCTAATCAAACATAAAATAATGGCAGAAACCCTCTATACTGTAATAGATCACCCACAATAATTTCTGGATGATCTTAGGATTTAGCATAGAAGACTACTAAACCCAGCTAGTGAGCCAGGTCCTTTTGTAAAAATGTGAACTGTTCTTGGTATCTCATTAATAGTTCTTTTGTCATACTGTTCCATATTTCATTTTCTTTTTAGTTGTTACATTTAAGTAGAATAAAGTTGAGACCAAAGTGTAGTGAGTCATGGAAAAACCCACAGATGTAAACTCTTTAAATATTTACTAATTCTAAATGTTTTGTTGTTTTTTAAATGCAGGTTTTATTTAATCTGACTTTCTCATAAGCGTACAGCAAAGAAGAACAATGAAGGACCATTGTGTAAATTCCATGGAAAAGGACTTCTCTGATGCTGGTAGGCATGAACACCATATGTGTATTTGAGGAATATATTCTACAGCTTTGAATCTAAAGATGAGTTATAACACTTTCTTTAATGCCATAGTAGTTTTGTAGGGGATAACACAATGAGTTTCCACTAAATTAAAGCCACACCTATAAAATATTTCTGCATGAATCATTCCATCAAGTTCAACAAAAGTCATTTACGTGGGTAAAACTATTTAGGAGGGTGCTAGCCTGGGCATGAAAATGCTACTGGGGTAAGCTAAGCTGGAAACACATTGCTTTTAAATTGTTGTCTAAACCAGTCATTATAGACTAACAGACATTAGAAAAAACTATGTAGAAAGTTCTATTCATAGAGAGTCAGCAGTTAAAGTTAAGGTAGATGTAAATAGGGAGTGGCTGGCGTGGGGAGCCCCTTCTCTCCCCATATGTTTTACAGCTGGCTCCCTACTGTGGTTGCTCATCAATTTTTTTATACACATCATTTTATGCATTTAGAATGATAAGATTCCTGGGGTAGGAGTCCTCTTTTGATAAGGTTTCTGAAGCCCCTAGCACAAAGAAAGTGGGGCATGTGGCAACTGCTGCAATAGAAAGAACTAAAAAATATGGTTATTACAGGCAAAGGCATGTTTCTTCAGTTAACTTCCATCTCTTCTGTGCTACCTGTAGCAATTATAGCCTTCGCTATAAGCAAATTTAATGAGGGCTTCTCTTCATCTGCATTCAGGTGTGTGTTTGAAGAATTAACTCTTTTCATCTTTGATAGTCTTTCTGTATAAATGTATTTTAATTATAAGAATGAAGCTTGCTTTCATCTTGGAAACAGAAATGGCAGCTTTTTTATGGAGTAAAAATGAACTGAATAGAAATAAAGTTTCAGAGGAAAATTCAACAGGCTCTTCCAAGGATGTGAGAAAAACTATCTTTTAATAGTAAAGAATCAGCAGTGAAAGATGCAAGAAATTTGTGCAGTAGTTAGATTGTTATGTTAAAAGAAGGCTGCTTTTTGTTTAACAGAAACTGCAAGCAAGGCATACGACAATCCTTCTTTCCAGCATGAAGAACATCTTGAACAAAGTGACAAATTAAAGCCCAAGGGGAAAATGTAGGTATTATTTGGACTTAAGCATTGGCTGCTGATGTACTAGGTATATGGGGGCAGAGGAAGGAGAAGAATTTAGTACAGCTTTACCAAAAAAAAAAAAAAAAAAAAAAAAAAAAAAAAAAAAAAAAAAAAAACCTCTTTTTTTTTGTTTTTTTTTTTTTTCTCTAG
>VXBX01002897.1:159525-245012 GCA_013400415.1 Scytalopus superciliaris
AAAAAAAAAAAATCAAATAAACCTCATCTTAATTAGTCTTTTGTATTTTCCTCTAGGAAAGAAAATGAGAAGTCAGAGAAACGAATGGTTGGCATTTTTGAATTGGTTAGTGTCTAGTTTGATGGTCTGTTTTATTTTTTATTTATTTGTCACCATGAGTTGCTTATGAATCGCATTTAATAGGCAATGAAAAACTGGAGAAAAAGCCTGAGACCTACTGATTCCAGACCTCTTTAAGATTTGCCCTGTTATGTCAGGTTCCCCTTTCAGTGGATCGGTAGCACTTGACAGCAGTTCAACATGAGCACTGTTGGAAGATGAAGTTTACCCTTGCTTAGATTGTTCTAGAACATATATACGGCACAGACCCTTGCCTTACCTCTGGTAATAAATGGTTTATCCTGTATCTGACATCTGAGGGATCTGCTCTCTGAACCAGCAGTATGGTTTTGTGTCAGTTTTCTATAAAACAGCTATTCCCAAATAGCTCTTACATGTGGACTTGCTTATTCTGAAACAAGAGAAGTTTTATTCTTCTCTAGTTACCCATGTCCATCTACACTTTGTAAGGGGCTTAGGACAGTCAGGAATAAAATGCTCTGATTTCAGATTAACCAAATCCTGGCATAGCTTTGGCAGTTTAAAATCACATCCTTCTTTAAACCAAACAAATGTTCAGGGGTAGACAAGCTTTAAGATAGCTATCTCTTCTGGAAAGACTTTCTGCTGGTAGATATAAGCCAGGTTCTGGTCAATAACTCACGCTTGTTTACATTGTAAAGACATTATCTTAGTAAATATGTAACTTAATGGAATACAAAACACAACATATTGTACAAAGGTCATCATCACTTAAAAACATGTAGTTTTTTCCAAATGGAGAGTCTGTGTTCTGCCAATATTCCCTAAGCAGCCTTACTGAGTACTGATTTAAAGATGTGTTCAGCTACTACAAAATTCTTATGTTCCGAGTTTACCTTCAGCTGGAATGTTGGTGCTTTAGAATATGTACCTAATAAAAGCTGTTCTGTAAGTCTGTTGTACTGTAGCAAATAAATTAACTGTCAGATCTGATGTCACTTTTTTCTTTTTTTTTTCTTTTTTTTTTTTTAATGCTCACATAGTTTTGCTATGCTGACTGGGTGGATGTCCTTTTGATGGTAGTTGGTTTGATCGCAGCTGCTGCAAATGGTACTGGAATGCCGCTTATGATCATTGTCTTTGGAGAGATGACAAACAGCTTTGTACTAAGTGGAGTGGAATCAAATGGTAAAAAGCTAAAACTGGACTTCTCTACATATTGGTTATGTTTTGCTACAGGGGCTAAGATTCTTTTTTCCCCTCAGGCTACACACTGGTACACACATAAACAAGTACATAATGAGAAACATCTTACTGGAAATAACCCAGTCATTTTAGTCAATCTTTAATGATGAGACCAGAACAAAACCAGTGTATTGGATGTGCTCTTTATAAATGAACTTCAACTTTGGTGAGATAGAAAGGAGCATGACCAAATTCTGTATCATCAGCTATCAGGCACTAATTCCTTGAAAGTAAATGTGCATTTGCCAAATCTGCAAGACCCCACTTGCAGAATACAAAACATTTCCAAGCTGATGACACCATACTGCCATGAATTAACTTCTACATAGAACACTTTCACAAACATTACTACTTTTTATTTGCCCTTCACAGATACTTCAGTAAATAGTTCCAGCTGCCCATCAGTTCCAGGTGTGGATATAGAAGGTGAAATGACAAAGTAAGAGTCTTTGTAGTTTTCCTGTTGGTAGAGTATTGGAAGACTTTCTTTTACTATGTTATCTCTTTGAGCGGAAGCCAGATGTTTGCCTTCTCAGAAAGGTTCCCCAGCAATGCATCACAGGCTCCAGTATTTAATTTGGTGTGATAAATCAAGACTAGTTGGTGCTTTGTGTATCTAACGTCTCTCACAAGGTACAGTGGAGTCACGTGGGCTTTTGTTCCCTCATTCCAGGTTTGCTTACTATTACGTGGGAATTGGCTTTGCTGTGTTGATCCTGAGCACCATCCAAGTATGGACGTTTTTGGTTGCTGCTACAAGGCAAACAGCAAGGATCCGGCAGAAGTTCTTTTTTGCAGTGCTCCATCAGGAGATGGCTTGGTTTGATACCACCCAGATAGGAATGCTGAACACCAGACTGACAGAGTGAGGGCTCTGCTCTTTTTTTACACCCCCACTCTCCCACACCTAAGTATGACATTTAAAAGGAAACTGCGATTTGTCTCTGTGGAATAGCCTACAGAGAGGCTTGGGAAAAAAAGGCTGAAACACCATCAAACCAAAAGTGTGAAATATTACAGCTCCAATTGTATTCATTATTCACTTCATCTTCATTTGTGCAGTTTCTGTGATACATAGCATTGGAAGGGTTTTTGCTGTGAGATGCCTGACATTGGCTTTCTAATGTCCATAAAGTACATGGCAGTCAGTACTAGATAAACACCTCTGCTGTCTCCACCTAGATTACAAACACTGAAAGCTCTGACATTTTATTTAATGGAAATGAGCTGGTACTTGTAGCCAGTCAGATCCCAGGCTGGACTCTGTCCAGTCAGTCAGTCTTTGGAGCTTTTCCTTACATTTAGGGATGAGAACTGTAAGCCTGAAGATGCTATGGGATATGCATATGCATGAACAGAACTTTTTTTAATGTTTCTTTTCTGGATTTTAAAATAGTTTTGAACACAGCTGTGCCCTTAAAGGTGGAAGAAGGTTAAATGAAACCACTCTCAATTCTAGTATCTGTATGTTCTGGGAAGAGAAAATGGGAAAGGAAATTTGTATGAATGGAGGTTATTCCAAATAGTGGAATGGAGATAACCATTCATCTGGGTCTATAGCCAAAATTAAGAACATAAAATGCACCAGAGCTGAGCAGAAGCCATTTGTAGATGGTCATGTTGGGTGAGGAGGCTGCTTTACTATTTACTTGTATTGCTTCATTTGGATGCCAGGTAGGCGTACTAAGTCTTTTGTGACTTAGTGACAGGGCACAGAAACAGCAACAAATGATGAAAAATACAGAAACTGAACCCTTAAAAACAGGAGGTTTCTGCTGTGTTTTGGCCACAGAAGAGCCTAATGGTAGAGTCCAGTAGCTGTGGTTACAAATTTTGCTGTGCCTGTTAGGAAATGGCAAAACTTCTGACATTAGGCCACACAGCATGAAAGGAGGGAGAGGAAGTCACAATGAAAGGCGTTCCAAGCTAACAAATCTTTCTTTATTATTATTTAAAGGGACATCAACACCATCCACCAAGGCATCGGAGACAAGATCTGCATATTTTTACAGTTTTTTGCCACCTTTCTGGCAGGGGTTATTATAGGATTCATCCACGGGTGGAAGCTGACACTGGTGATTTTGTCAGTCAGCCCTCTTCTTGCTGCATCAGCAGCAGTTTGGTCAACTGTAAGTGTGTGGGGATTAATAAAAAAAGACCAGAAAAACATTACAACTGTTATGCACAGGAAAGGGGAGAAAAAAGAAAATTAGGGTGATTTCTAAGTTAGGAGGTTGGCCCCATACCTTATGATTTTGTTCTTTTTGTAGTCTTTCTCTGGGTTCCCAAGCACATCCTTGTAAGTCCCATTCCTTCTCTCTGCATATTCTGTCTTTATGCCATGGGATAGGAGGGTAATGTCCATCAGAACATCTTCCTTGAACAGTGATTTTCTGATGCAGAGTGTTGGGGAAGCCCAGGCTTGTGACCCTCACTTTTCCCTTCCAATTCATATATTTCAATCTCTTTCCATCTGCACTTACGTGTAGCACATCTCTTGCAGATTATTTACCAAGCTGTATGCTGTGTACAGTTGATTCCAGGATATATATACAGCTGCTGCAGACTGTAGTGACATAAATCAGTGAAATATCTGGAGAGGTTTCCCTTTTAGATAGGAAAATATTTTCCTGTTTTGTACTGTTGTAGCCACTTTAATCGCTGCAGCTCCTTTTCTGAGGTGGCTACTTATATATAATTCTATGGGGGTGGGGATGGGTCCCTCCTTAAAGTATTTCAAATAAGATAGGAAGAAGAATGTTAGAGGCTGTAAAGTGTTTGACTTCCTTCTTTCAGTGTCTGCTGGCATTCTCCAGAGCAGATATGGCACACCTCCCTGACCCTACACTCTTCATAGTGGAGTTCATGGCTATCCTCAGCTTGGGAGGAAAGTGGATCAGTCATGAAGCTCATCTCATGCTTGTGTAGCATTTGGCTGTAATGAGGATGCAGTGACAAACTGGGCTGGATTTTGGGGGGAAATTCAGAGGACTTGACCTTCACTTTCCTAAAATCTCACCTACATGTATCCTTTCTGTAGGCTGCAGTAACATCTGGTTTTCAACTTTCCAGCTCCTGGCATCCCTTACTGCTAAAGAGCTGGCTGCTTACGCCAAAGCAGGAGCTGTGGCAGAAGAAATTTTGACAGCAATCCGGACTGTTGTGGCTTTCAATGGACAGCAGAAGGCATTAGAAAAGTAGGTTTTTAATTTATATTTGAAATATGGTAAAGGAATTTGATTGTGAATTTGGTTCAGTTGGTTGTTTTTTGTTGTTTTTTTTTTTTGTTTTGTTTTTTAAAAAGAGGGGCAAGGGAATGGAATACTCCTTTATGTCATTTTATCTTTCTATAAGTGGACAGATCATCTGGAAAAAAAATAAAAAGTGGAAATAGACCTAGTCAGTGAATACAGGATGCTTTGTGTTATCACTGCAGCATAGATTACAATTTCTCCTCTGAATGAGGTCTGCAGTTGAACTGAATGTGAAAGTGGTGGGAAGGTTGTCTTCACTAGCAGTCAGACACAGCAAAGCATTTGATCAGTTGCTTAACTTGGAGAGCACATGTGCTGTTTTCTGATCTTAAATTTAAGCTACCCTGGACACCAGGCTTAAGTAAAATCACCTTACTGGCTTTTGCTGGTTTAATGATTTTCAAGTAACACTTGTAGTTGACTGGAGTTGGCCCTAGTCACATCTGAAAAGTGAGGTGGTTTTGGCTGGCCACAAACTTACCTATATATCAGATAACGAGCTGAAACAATAACATTCAATATACAAATAAAGGACCTCATTGATTCCATGCAACTGGGAAAGGCAACCCAGAAGACCTGATTCATGAAACTCTTGTGCCTCTTTCAGCTTTTATGTTTGCCTTGGTCTCATGTAAAATTTCTAGGATGGTATCAGCCCTAGCTCAGTGTCCTACAGCCTGTTCTTGCATTTTTCTGCTTCTAAGGACTGAGCTCTGACTGTCTTATAGGTCCGGATCCTGCTTACTGGCAACTGTCTTTAAGATGCAACATATTAAGATACTTTCTGATTACACAGTAAAGGCAAAAAAGCCCTAAGATGATCTAGATCAGTTGTCCCCCCTCCTCTCCAACTTCTCTAATTACAAGTGTCTGAAAATCACATGGTAGGAGCTGCTTCAAACTATGTCTGAAGATAAAGTGACTGATACCTGATTAATTCCATACCA
Source organism: Scytalopus superciliaris (assembly GCA_013400415.1). Taxonomy (NCBI): domain Eukaryota; kingdom Metazoa; phylum Chordata; class Aves; order Passeriformes; family Rhinocryptidae; genus Scytalopus; species Scytalopus superciliaris. The sequence goes on from VXBX01002897.1 coordinate 165,053, forward strand.
GTAAGGCCTTTCCTTTCCACGATTGACCAGTCACCCTCTCTATAGCTTTACCTCCATTTAATGTTAAAAAAACAAACAAACAAAAAGAAAAGAAAAAGAAAGAAAAAAGTTGTGATGGCTGTCCTAGAAACATCTACTAGGGACAGACAAACTCCTACCAGGGACTAACTAGGGCATTTTGCAGATGGTGGATTGTGACTCCTGCACAGCTCTTGAATGCTGGTCTTGGAGTTAGAAAAGATCCTTTCACCGCATAGTACCTCCACTGACCACAAATGTTTACTCTTACAAGGGACCTTCAGTCATCTGTTTCTGGCAGTGGCTTGGCTTTTCCTCTGTAGTTGAGTGATCTCATGTATTTGTCACACTAATCAAATCCAGTTCCCATTTCCCTGGAAGACCTATGATGCTGCTGATTCAAAGGTAGGACTTGGTTTGAAGAGCACAACCAAGTCAGAACATTTAAATAGATTTGACTAAGCAATACAGCATTGGGTGGCATGTGAGAAATTTACATGAACAAAATTAATGCAACTTCTTAAAATTGCTTCCTGGCTGACTGAATTGGATGTTGTCCTATTATGGAGAAATATTGTATAGAAAATATGTTTTGGGGGGAAAAAGTGCAAGCTGCTGAGCATGTCACTGAAAGTAAAAAGATACACAATCCTAAGGCTACACTTTACATAATAAGCTTGAGTAAATGAAAGCTATTAGCTGTAAACTATAGATTATTGAATTTGAAGTATCCTTAGAAGAAATAATTCTCACATTGAACTTGTCAGTCTTTATACTCATCTTCTGTGTCCACTTGTTTCCTATATTGACATCCTAATCAGTAAGTAACCTAAGGGAAAGAAACTTGACTCCCCCGAATGGCCAGTAAAAGAACAATTCTGGTGTCAGAGGGAGCTCTCTCATTTGCCTCCTTCCCTGGTGCCTGGGGTTGCTGGGGGTTTTTGGTTTTATTTTGCCTTTTTTTAAATCTGGAAGACTAAACCTTACCTCTGATAGATAATGCTGATATAACCTTTTCAAGGTTTCCTTTTAGGATTAATGGAAACAAGTGATTCAGGAGTACTATTGTATCTTCCATCATGATAACAAAGTCATGATGCTCAATTGTTTTCTAAATGTTTTCTGTAACAGTATGCCAATGTTGTCAGCATATGTCAGAGCAGATTTAGTCAAATAAATTATATCCTTAATAGTTCTCTGTCAAAAAAATAAAAATCTGTGTTAATTTTGAGATTTTAGTTCTATTTACATAAATCCTTTTAATTAAGAAAAGATAACTGGGAAATAGCAATCAGAATGGCATGTAGTGCCTGTCGAATTAATGGTTTTCTTATCCGCTTTCAGATACAATGCTAACCTAGAGACAGCTAAACGTCTTGGAGTGAAAAAATCCATTACCACCAACACATCTCTAGGAGTTTCACAATTTCTTATCTTTGGGTCCTATGCACTTGCATTTTGGTATGGAACCAAGCTCACTGCTGAGGATGAACATTATGACATTGGCCGTGTGTTAATTGTAAGTACATCAATGCAGGTTTGAAAAATGTTCTGTAACTTCAAAAAAATAGTTACCCAAGTGGTATATCTGTTTTCTGCCATGTTCTTGCTAAATTAGCTTCTACAGACTCACTTACTATAAAAGAACTGAGAAATATTAGTTTTGCCTACCTTTTGATATAGCAAAGTTTAACTGGGCACCTTGAAATCCCACCCTAATCAATGTAAAGGCAGAAGTATCTTCATTTGTCTTGGACTCTATTTGTAGAATAGGACGAGCAGCATAGAGCTAGTGGTTAAGAAGTGAAGGCAAGTAATCTGGGCTGCTAACAGATTTCTACCTAGACAGAGAGATGAAGTGGATCTCCCTGGTGTGCTGCATGTGTATTGGGAAGTTCTCAAGATCTCATTTAGCCACAATGTCTTCTGTGCATTGTGTTGTTGTTTAGTTGTGTGTGTTTACTGTACATTTCCAGTATGTCTTATGTTTATAATGGTTTGAGGATATTTAGATATCTTATTATCATCAGAAGTTTGGCTACATGCTTAACTTTCACACTTGAGTGTGTTCTGATGAGCTCTTCTCAGTATGGTTTTTCAGAGCATGTTAAGTGAACTGTGCATTAAGAAAATCTGGACTAAATTTTGTGAGCTTTTGAACTTTGGGAACATCTGGAAAACAACAGAGAAAGATATTTGTACATAATAGAAAATGCAAGAACATTAAAAAGAAAAGTAATTCATGCCACAAAGGCATGTGTCTGAAGTTCTCATTTCCCCCAGGAAAACCAGGAGTGGACACGAGCAACTCTGGAATGCATCTTTCACTTTTGTGTTTAATTTTACTGAAAAGGGTTAAATGCCAAAGTCTTTCAAATACACCTCTGGGTAACTGGTGACATTGTAATCATTAACTGGGATGCTCCCCTCCATCTCCCACAGGTCTTCTTTGCTGTGCTAGTTGGAGCTTTCTCCTTGGGCCAGGCAGCTCCCAACCTGGAGAGTGTGGCTAAGGCACGTGGGGCTGCCTATGAAGTATATAAGATTATCAATAAGGTAAATATCTAAGTATGTAAAATACAAGCCTTTGAACCACACTTAACTTCCCCTCCCCCTCCTTTTTTTTTCCTTTAAGAGATGTAACAGAGGCACTCTAAAGCCCTAAAACCATAGACTCTATAGATGTCTACCACAGAAACCCATAATATTTCCATTCATACAAAGAAAACAGCCTCTTTATTTGTTACAATGAATGCTGGGAAAGCTAGCATGTTTATCTGAGATACATGATTGAGTTCTTTGTCTAGTATTAGACTTTCAGCTCCATGGGGAAAGTAGTCAGGCACTAGACTAATTTTTATAAAAAATGCACGTGTGCAGAATTTCAGCTGAGCTGTGGTCTATTGTGTAAGGAGTTGGCGAGGAGAGGATTAGTATTGCTATTGAAAGTTGCAATAATAATAATCTGTAGTGCTGATGTTGCTATGAAAATGGCTTTCCACGTCATTATCTTGGTCTTGCTGTGTTATGCAGCAGTTGCATATCTGTGTATATAAAATATTTTAAACAAGTAGGACTAAAACATTCATGGAGAAATGGCTACACCATTCCCCTTGATGTGAGTATAAAATCCTCCTGTACAGATTACTGAGGGCCATGTTTTGGCTGCAAGATAGTGCAGTTAAATTCTGCAGTTACAGATTTTCTGCTGTAGATTTTGTTGCATTTGAAAGTCTTCTGTATTTATCAAAGTAGACTTTGGTTACGTGTTCCCCTGTATTCAGTGTCCTGTGAGTAAAATGCTGCAGCTCTACAGTGGTATACTGCAGTGTAAACCAGCAGCTGAGAAAGTAAAGAACAACGTATATGGCAGAAATAACAGTTCCAAAAGTGAAATAACAGTAATATATTTTAAAAACCTCTTTCCAGAAACGTCTCATAGATAGCAGTTCTAAGGAAGGCTACAAACCAGACAAACTAATAGGAGAAATTGAATTCAGAAACATCCATTTCAGCTACCCATCCAGACCTGATGTTAAAGTAAGTGTTTGGTTTAGGTTACTGTACTGAAATTCTTCTGCATATGTCCATATTTTTGTCTAATTCTGTTGTTCTTGAGTAGAAAATACATGCCCCCACTGGGAGATAGGGCATTATTTTTCCCCCAATAGTGCACAAAGCTCTAGACCTACTGTCAGTGTTGATCTGCTCACAGTTCTCTTCTGCAGGACAAATCTAACAATATGTGTTGTTCCTAGTCTGAATTTCTGTGAACAAGCACTCTGATAAATCAAGTAAGATTTTTCAAAATATATCTGTCATTGAAGGTTCCAGGGTTTAAACAGTTAAACCAGGAAGCTGCTTTTTCCAGTTCCTTGGTTATTCAGAGTTCTTATGATATCCCGTGTGAAAAATTATCTGTGAACTAGGCTTTACAGCAATATGCTATCAAATGGATTGAAATGTATCATCCTAAATGTACGTTTGGAAGTCAAAAGTTACTTCAGACTGATGTTAAAATTGCTGTTCAGTAAATTGTGGTCCCTGTTCTTTGCCAGTTCATTTTCCCTTAGTAACCTATGTACATCATGTCATGGTGTTTAATTACTTTTGTGGTGATACAGTTAGTATGACCTCTCTGCCATATTCAACAGTTTATAATCTTTTGAGCACCTTGATAAAGGTTAAAGAAAAACAAATTTGCTGCTGATGCTTACTTGATGAAGAGGAGATTGAAACAGAGATTCCAAATGCCAACAGTTAAAAGCTGGATGTGCTGACTTAGTGGTAAGAATGGGCAGCTTCATATCACTGGCTATTTCTTCAGATATCTCTTCCTACCTCAGTCATCTGAGGTCTGTCCCATTTGGCATCACATCTGTTTCCAGGACACTGGAGCAGCTAAAGGGCAGACTCAGAGCTGGGCTTTTTCCCTAACTGAAGGTGGTGCAATGCATCTTCTGTCCCTCTTGGATCAGAAATAAGAAGTGACAGAATGGAGTCTTCATCCTTCTTCCTCAAAATGCTGTTTGGGCCAATGAGCTGTGTTATGGGTCTGCATGCCAAATGGGAGGGAAACAAGAAATATTTGTCATCCTTCCCAAATCTGAGTCAGCAGCTCTCCATGGTAAGAGCATCAACGCTATTTAATAGAGCCAGAAGGAATCAGCAGGTGTTAGAAGTTACCTGCAATGAATCAGGCATTTGAAGCAACACAGTATAATCTCCCCTGATAACATTAAACCAAATCAAAGAGATCTAAGGAGTCTAGTTATTGTTAGTTTTAATCTTAGCAACACCTTGCCTGATGAGAGAGTTAGAAATAACGTAGTATGTGGTTGTGACTATTTGCATATGGAGATACTGTGGTATCCAGAATACAGTTTTCTTGATAATGCAGGCACCAGGATATCAGCTTCTTGGAGATACAAACCCTGCTGGATGTAATACAGGGAACAGAGAGGAATATTGCAACTATTTTAATCTCTCATTGCAAAAACATGTGTAGGCAAAATTATAAATCATCCTGGTTTAAACAAGAAAAATTCCCATAGCAGCCAAATATTTTGGCAGCTACACAGCATTACTTGTATATGACATGGACATCTTTTGAGGTAAAATATCCCTAAATGTGAAAATAGCAACAAAGATACCATTAATCTGTAACTACTCCCCAGGTTGCTGAGGCTGTTAACAATAAAGAATGGGATTTACTAAGGGTTTTCCAGAAGTGACCTTGTCAAAACAGCCATTTATATTCTAAAAATAGAAGGCAGCAGGCTTGTTTCTCAGCGATAACACTTAGCACCTGAGAAGTATTTTTTTGTGAGATTCATAATTAAGTATTATGCGATTGGCTAAGCATTGGGAAATGGAGTACAGTGGGAGAATGGAAGATCCAAGCCTGCTACCAGATCATAGAAACTGGAGAAAATGAGCTGTCAGGTTCAGAGTACTGTGGCTGTGTCTATATTAGTTGATTTGAGTGTGCTGGGGAATTTTCCCAGGCACTGGAATGCAATGGTCTATGCAAGGGAACTCTTAAAATGTTTCTTGGCATGAACTTGGCCTGTTCCAGTTATCAATCTTTCCAAATAATTCCCAGGCTTGGTTTGGTAGCCAGAAGGATTGAGGGACCATTCCCAAAAGGCAGGTTCATGCAGCCATCCTGTTTCAAAGACTTCACAAGCATAGATGCAGCTTTTTTCCTATAAGTGCTCCAGAATATTGTCAGGTACAGCTAACTGGTCAATATTGCCATACCTGCAGGCTGCAACCATTACTACTGCCTGGATTATTGCTAGTTATCTTGACCAACTGTTCTTTAACCAAACTTGTCAAACTACAGTATGTTTGTTTTTCCTTTATTACCAGATCCTCAAAGGTCTAAACTTGAAAGTTCAAACTGGGAAGACTATTGCTTTAGTTGGTTCCAGTGGCTGTGGAAAAAGCACTACTGTTCAGTTGCTGCAGAGATTCTATGATCCTGACCAGGGAGAAGTGAGTGTCTGTATGTAAACTGTAAAAAATGAGAGCTTTTAGGGCAAGCATGTGTTTCCCATATCATTTTCTACTTTTACTGAATTTGAGCATATCTCTGCATCTTGTGTATTTCCACAATTTCAAATTAAGTATCTTCTCCTGTTGGTTTAACTTCATTATTCTGCTCCTTCTTACAGTACTATGCCACAAATAGCAAATACCACAAGCCTCTGAATATATGCAAGATCTGAATATAAAATAATTTTTATCAACAATTGACTTTTAAAGTTTTGTAAACTTTTTTAAGCAAAGCATAGCCAACAATGTTCTGCTGCATTTTTCTTCCTTTTCATTGAATATAAACTAAAACCTGGAGAGAGTTTTCCTATTTTATATGGTTGTTTGCTTGGCTTATTTTTTTTTCTCTGCTAACTCACAGCAAAAGGTCCTATCATTATGCATTGTATGTCTGTTTTACCACTAAACACTAAATCCAGTCAGTAAATGGTAAATACTTCTCATAAGAATTTCTAAAAGAAAAAAAAAATTAAGGAAAATGTACTTTTTATTCCTGATATTTGATGAATGCTCCTTAGTTGCTACTGCTAGTTGCAAGTAGGTAAACTTTTCAAATATTAAACATTGAACTATCAGTGCATAATGTACCAGGGTGGCTGTTATCAATGCATTTCTTAAACTTAGTGTTTCTGTGGCTGTTCATTCCTGCCCCAATGCCTCATTTTGCTGTGTCAATGTTTATATGACCACACTGCAAATTATCTAGGTTAAAAATAACTTTCCCTTTCCTTTAAGTCAACTTGGACTATTTCTTTGATCTGATGTAAAGCACAGCCATGGAGGCAATTGTGTAGCTGCAACTCTGAGGACAGCAAACTGGCACAGGGGCATGAGAACTGGATAAAAAGTATGCAAATAAGCTGAAAAGGTCTTGAGCCAGGGGATGGTTACTGGGGGAAAACAGACCAAAAAAACCCCAAACAAAAAACACCAAATGAACCACAACCCAATGTCTTCTCTGTTTATGCTGTTCCTCACTGTTTTCCAGCTTGTGCAGTGGATAGAAAAGCTGCAGTTGTAGCTTCTCCCCCAACAGTTTCCTCCTAAAGGCAATATTTTTTTTTCTTTCTTGACCTTGTGGCTTATACTCAGGTCAAGTACTGGTAATTAGCTGCTTTATTATGAACTCAGTGCATTTTCTCAATTTCTTTGACATACTCTTTTCCTCTCAGATTACCTTAGATGGTCGGGATATTCGGACACTTAATGTAAAGTGGCTACGAGAAAATATTGGTATTGTGAGTCAGGAACCTGTTTTGTTTGCAACCACAATAGCTGAGAACATCCGCTACGGCAGAGAAGACATTTCTGATGCTGAAATTGAGCGAGCAGCCAAGGAAGCCAATGCTTTTGACTTTATATCCAGACTGCCTGATGTAAGTTCATGAACTTCTTTTGAATGTAAGAATGGAAGATCTATTTAGGCCAGTGTCCTGTTTCTGAGCGTGAGAGCATGGAAATTCAAGATGTGGTATAATTTTCCAAATACTCTTACAGCCTCCAGCAGTTTTCAGTTTAGGAAGTTTTTCAACTAGATATTGTGCCTGTGGTTGCTCTCAAAGGATTTGTGCCTTAGTCTGGGAAAAAATGTCAATGCCTTAACTCAGGAGAAAGGAAGCTTCACAGCTATATTGCCATCCCTGTCCATCTTATGAGGCATGGGAAGAGCTGGGCTTTTAAAGAGAAGATCCAGAAATCCAAAACCCTTTGTCAGGAGCTGTCTGTACATTTGATAGGAAATGGGTGATGGTAAATAAGCATTCCCAGAACCAACACCCTTTTCAGCAGCTGGGAGCTTGAGCTCTCCCTGCGCCTGAGACTCACAGCTTTGAGCCCTTTATTAGCAGGTGTCTTAGTCCTTTCAGGGTAGGGATGGGAATTGAGATCAATCATTCAAAGCACATCCTCATAAATGGATAATATGTCCTTCCTTTTGTTGCTGCAGTTAAAAAAAAAAAAAAAAACATGGGGAAAGTTCCCACCTAAGATTTTATTTCAAATCCTTCTATTACTTTAGAGAGCCTGGCCCCCATCTCTCAAGTATGTGCCATTTCTAACATGTCTGTTCCTAGGTTCCCTCTTTTCAGAATTATTTGGTCATATTTGCTCTTAAACATTTGTATAATAGACTACAGTGGACTTTGAGACTTGCCACTTTAGAGAAAGTGACACAGTCGGTAAGAACCAAGCCATGGCTCCAAGTGGGATGTCTCAGGTTCAGGAGGCACCTTTATAGGTCCTGGTGTGTCCCTATCATTCCAATCCTTTTGGAAAGGCAGGCAGTCCTCAGTAAATACAGAAATGCTTTTTACAGGCTTGTCTGAGAAAACCCAGGATTTGGAGCACTATCTGAGTGGGCAGTAAAGATCATGTCTTTAAAGACCTGTAAGTTGAAAGTTTGGCACATAAAGTGTGCAGGGGTGTAGGAGAGTTTGGCTAAGGTCTAGTTAGATGGATACAGTTCCATGTTTGCTCTGCCTGTGCTCAACAAGCTACCTCTTGCCTTGAAGCTGAGTATTTACATTACACAGAGGAGTGAGAATTTCATTTGAGATGTCCCACAACTTCTGTTTTGTTCTCTCCTTTCTCAGAAATTTAATACCATGGTAGGTGAAAGAGGGGCTCAGCTGAGTGGAGGACAGAAGCAGCGAATAGCTATTGCCCGCGCCCTAGCAAGAAATCCCAAGATTCTTCTTCTGGATGAAGCTACATCTGCATTAGATACTCAGAGCGAATCCATAGTACAAGCAGCTCTTGATAAGGTAGGATTCATGTTACTGAAACTACCAGCTGCCATGTAAAGGTGCAACAACACTTACGAAAAATCAGTGTACAATTTTCAGCACAGGTTTCTGTTGGAATCAAGGACACTGGAAAGCAAAATTTGGATGGATGATCAATTTCAGTGTTTTAACAGGAAGTTTGAAATACTAAGAATCATAACTTAATCATATTTTCACAACTTTCTGATGTCCATCAGTATAGTCCCCAAATGGGATTTCCAAATTTCTTTTCCACGTCCCTGAGCAGAAAAAATGGTGCTAATATTGTTCACTATTTTTACAGCTGAAGAGCAGAAATACTAACCCCGTGAGGCTTGCTGTTTCTGGGTAGTCATATGCACCTGCTTGTAGTCTACTGTTTTTCAGATAACTTTGAGTCTTTTAAAGCATTTTGTTTGTTTTGATACAGCTCCCACCTGCAGTGGTGAAGGCTCTATGCACTAGGGTACAAGCATGAAAACCACACTGCAGGCCTGCTGTGGCAAGCTTTGAATGGCTTGCATCAGATCCATGAGAACTTGATGGCAGGCATAGGGAAAGAATTCAAATCTCCATGGAAGCACTTACCTACTGCAGCTGTCCTCATCTTCTTCATGCCCCTCTTCCTGTGCCCATATGATGTAGCAAGTAACTTCCAGCAGGCTCCTGGACCACAGAGCGTGCTTGAGATCCCCTTGGATTTCTCCTCCTGCCTCCAAACCACCAGCTGCTCTAGGCACCAGGGACAAGGGAAGCTGACCTCTGCAGCAGTTGCAAGCTGGCAGATGTTTGTTGTATGAGGGCTGTGTGTGCCACTGGCCTGCATGAGGGAGTTGGAGAGGGGTGAAACACGTAACCTGCTGACTTGGGACTTCAGCAGCTGTCTCTGCCAAATCCCAGCAGGATTATTGTCAAATTGGTTCATTTCAGAAGACTGGGACAGTGCTTTAGGAAGTGCCTCAAAGCCATTTCTGACCCCAGTTATGCTCCACTCTATGCTTTCCTGCTATGTCTTGTCAGAAATCATGCTGTTGTTGTACTTCCAAAAATATGCATGGATGGTATATAAAGAAAATATCTGTTCTTATATACTTGCTATCCTAGCTTTATTTTAGAAAGATCTATTCTCACTGCATCTCCCTTTCATCCTTGCATACACATGGAAACACTTTAAGAGCACTTTAGCTCCAACAGTTCAAGTTTCATAAAAAGTCAAATAACCTTGTAGTCTTTAAGACCTGTGTTGCCTATCTGAAAAGAATTAATGTGGCTTTCTCTACCTAAATTAGTCAAATGAAAATGTCCTTAGACTGCTAAAAAAGCCATGAAACCAGGAAGAAAAAAATTTTTGCTTTTAGAAGAGAGAATTATTATCAAAATTTTGATTTATTTTATATTGCAAATTACTAAAATAACTTTGTTTTACTTCTGTGCTGTTTTCGTGCACATTTGTAAATTGCGGGGTTTTTGTGTTTCTGTAAGGCTCGGGCTGGCCGTACCACCATTGTGATTGCTCACAGACTGTCTACCATCAGGACTGCTGACACTATTGCTGGATTTGAGAAAGGTATCATGGTTGAACAGGGAACGCACAGTGAACTCATGTTGCAGAAGGGAGTCTACTATTCTCTTGTAATGCAGCAGGTAAGGGCAAATTTATTGATTTTCTTTTTCCATTTCCCAAAGCGGGGAATGATGGTAGGTGGAGCCACTTTCTCTCTAGCTCCTGCGTGTTGTCCAGCTGACAGCTGCTCAGTCACTCTAGTCTGGGCACAGACACAGGCTTACAGTTCTTGAGGGTTTTACCCATAAGGGTTTCACATTTACACAACGCAATATGTCAAAAACATAAGTGAGTTGAAGGCACAGTCTATTTAACTATGGCAAACCAGAGGTGTTAAGATTTCAGGTGGATTCCATAGACTGCTTAAAAGAAAATAAGGGGGGACAAAATTAAAATCCAGTAATCTACCACACTGCCACTGCAGACTGAAATAATGTGGCCAATAGGCAACAGTAATCCCATAATTGAAACAGCAGTATTCACAAGAAAAAGCCCTTATTCTTCTTTTTGTTCAAAATGCCATATAATTGTATACCCTGAATTCTCACCAGGGTTGTAGCAATGATGTTCAAGATGATGACACATCAGAAGATAGTGAAGGCACAGGGCCTGAAGAATATGAGGAAAACTTAAATCTTGTCGAAGAGCTGACTCTTCAAGATCATTTTGAAGAATCTGTGATCTCTGAGAGAGGCAGCATTCAAAGAAGATCCAGCAGATACAAGAGCAAGAAATGTTCATCTAAGAAGTTCTTTTGAAAAAAGAAGAAAAAGGAGCTGGAGGTTGGTATTAGAACTTCACTTTAGAATTTTAATGATAACATAAAAAACTGGAAAACGGCATAAACAAAAAAGCACATGACTTTGATTAGACAGCTGGCTGCCATGCAACCTTTACTCTGCTGGTATTACAGTCAGTACACATCAGAGTCAGTGTTTGTCCTAGGAATCTGGGGACAATAATTTGTTTTACCAAAAATCTTCCTTTTAACACTACTGAGTTCTCATGGAACTGGAAAAAACCTTGTGCTATTGATTTATCATTCTTTATGCAATTAACTGTATTATTTCAGTGTTATTGATGTTTTAATTCTATCTAATTAAAAATAGTTGTCAGATTTCATTTGCAAGATTCGTTATTCCCTGGTACACACTGTTGCAAGTATTGGGCAATACTGTAATCCCTGGGGTGTGCATACCAAAATTCAAGGCACTTTGGAGTGTCACACTACATTTATGTGAAATAAAAAAAATAATCAAAACACTAATATTTTGAAGACACTTTAAATAAAAGATCCATTATTCTCTCTTAGTATATGCTCCAGTTCTGGAGGGGTTTTTCCAGATTAAACAGTTTAGCTGACAAATGTCATACATAAATAAAAATCATATGGGAAGTTCAGGTTTTAGAAACAGAACTTTGTTTTGTCAAAGCAGAGTAAAACTTGCTCAAGGCAGCAATAAGAGGAGATTTCTAATGGATTCTGGATGGAACTTTGGGTAAGCAGCTCAACAAACTTGATTTAGTTTTTTTTCTATTTTGTGCTACTTGAACTATAGCACTTTTTTTTTCTCATGAAATGTATTGGAAGGGTTGTTTGGACTTACTTTTTTTGTTTAGTTTTTTTTTTTTTCACCTGATTTCAGGCCCTTGAAGTGAAGAAATAAAATATGAATTCCAAATAAAACTGTGAATCCTTTTAAGTATATGGATATTAGGATCTCCTCTGTAATACATCATCTAATTATTTAAAATACTTATGGAAGCCTTAGTATAATTTTTCTCTATAAATATTCCTTCTCACTAAAATATAACTTCTAGCTAATATATATTTCAGATAGAATGAAGGAGCTGGATCTATTCCCATTATCACATAAAAATTATGCAACTTCAAAAGGTACTTTTTGGCTCTGTATTAATGTTGCTTAAGATCTCAGAGGAAGTAGTGAGTGTGTATGCTCAAGACTTCAGTATTCATCACATTCAGAAAAAATTAAGAAGTCAAGCATCCAGCAGTTGTAATTATTTCGGAAAGATCAGCTCACTTTTATAGTTGCGGGTTAGCCACCCTCATTCAGCATCTGAAACATGGGATAAAATAAGCAGGAAGCAAGAGCAACTTGCTTGTAATCCTGTCTCATTTCCGATTCTTTCATTTTTGCTTTTCCGGAATTCCCCCTGTGGAGGCATAGGCACTTTAATAAATTCATAGAGCAGAACAGGACACTTTTTGTACTTTCAAAGCAAACACAGGCTAACTGACTCATATATGCCTCTCATGGTTTTGGTAATGATGCATAGGCTATAGCTTGCAAAAGAGAAAAATGACCTCTCTACCCCAATTGTACTTCTGCCAGCCCAGTAGCATTTAGCTGAACTGGAGGCATCTTTTCTGTGCTCTGAACAGTGAGACTTTGAATTCTTTGTAACCATTGCAGTGTTGGTTGCCATTCATGGTGACCAGTCCTATCTGAATTTCAATTAACTGTCCTGGCCTGTCTACCCTCACCACTTAGCCTTTTAAGTTCTTTGCCTCCAAATTTTTACAGTGCAGTTGACATTCTAGGATATGAAATGGCAAGGCAGCAGATCTCCAGTATGTTTGCTCCCTCTGAGCACACAAAGAGGGTTTTCAGCTGCTTACCAAGATAGTTCACTGCTCAAAGCCTAATGAACACTCATTGTCCAGGGAATTTTATATTCTGCCACTTTCCAAGCAAAACATGCAACTTTTTACTCATTCTTTTCTTCTTTTAGGAAGAAAATATTCCTGATGTGCCTTACTCAAGAATCCTAGCTCTGAACAAACCTGAGTGGCTTTACGTACTGCTGGGAGTGATTGCTGCTGCTGTCATAGGTGGGTGTGGGGAACTGCGATGGGTCTGCACATCCTTTGGCAGAGCAAGAAGAATTTCACTCTGATGAGATTGTGTGGCTGTGAAGATACATCCCAGAGCCAGCCAATTGTAAACAACTTGCAGGTGCTGCGAGAACTCAGAAAACTACAAGATAAGGGGTAACAAGGCGGGTGAATTTGTACAGAGACAAAAGGTTATAACTGGCCAATGAATGATTGTTAAATGTAATAAGCACCAATAATGTTAATGCACATACACTTAGGAAAGATATAAAAAGTAGCTGTGCTAAAAATAAATGGGATCTACGCCTGACTTTCTTGTATATTTTGTTGTTTGTCCATCTCAACGACAGGTGCGGTCCATCCTGCATTTGCTGTTATATTTGGAAAAATCATTGGGGTAAGTTTTTTTGGTGGTTGTTTCTTTGTGTTGTTTTGGGGTTTGAGGTATTTCAGTTTGGTGTTTGTTTTGTTTTTGCTCAGGGTGGGGTTTGGGGTTTTTCTGAAGCAAATGGACGTTACAGTCCTGAGCTTCCCTCATGCTCAACCATTTAGCCAGTTCTTGCTATGTAAGTCTCTGGATGGGATTAACTTGTATAAATGAATCCACTGAAATATGTTAAAGAGATTGTCTAGAGGTGGAGCATGGTGGAACTGCGTGTGACTAGCAGAGGAGAGGAGAAACATTGATGGAATTGGACTAACAAATTAGTGTGATGTAGGTTAAATGGAAAGTTGGACTGTCTTCTAGTCCTCAACAGAAAATTCACTGCAGACTGATTTCAGGAACCAGGATACTTGCTAAGAGAAATTCAAGTAGACAAACTTCTTGAGATGAGGGCTGGTTTATATAACTTGACGCTTGTCTATGTACTCATTTTTGTGGTTTTTTTCTCACATAGGCTTTTCAAGAAAGAGATCCAGTAAAGAGAAGTAAAAACACTGTGGTGCTTTCTTTAATGTTTCTTTTACTTGGAGTAATTATCTTAGCAGCATACATAATCCAAGTAAGTGTCACTACACTGAAATGTTAAGTTCTTAATTCCCCATCAGACTGCAGGTATAACACATATCAATGGAGTCTGAGAAGCCTTCATGCCTATTGATGCCCATATCATAAAATCCATTGGTATGACTACTGTGAGTGAATGTCTCTAGTAGCAGAGTAGGGAGGCCAATGACTGGATTAGGTTGATTTATCTTGTAGTGCTGCTGGGGCATAGGAATAAGGTATTACAATGAAGCTTCAGCCTGCCTTCTGTGGGAAAACAGTTTTAAGTTCCAAGTATGTGAATGGTGCTTTTCCCAGGACACGGGAGTGTAGGAGGCTTTTTTGTGTAATTGCTTTTGTTGCACAGATTTATTAACAGAGTTACAGCATCAGATGAGAAAATGTGACTTTTTCCCCAGGGATTCATGTTTGGGAAGTCTGGAGAAATACTAACAATGAGACTGCGCTCTTTGTCCTTCAAAGCATTACTTCAGCAGGTATGGGTATCAAGAGAACCAGGTGTGTTTTGCAGACTGTTACAAGGTACATGTTGTGTTTGAACTGTGTGGCCTGGAGAAAATAAAAAACACCTCTTTTACCACTGGCTTAGGAAAATGTATGACTCCAGAAAAATCTCTCAATCCATGTGCAATTTGGCTGAATGCTGCTACTGCAAATAGTCTAATTTTGAAGGAGTGTCATTGCAAGCATGCATATTTCTGGCATGATAATATGCACACAGTGTGCAGGTGTCTGTGTGGGCAACAATGACCAAAAAAGTTTAATCTCCCTTTGCTTGGATGGTTGTGATACAAGTATGTACTATATAGATGTAAGTCTAATCCATTTAGTTAGTTATATTTAGATAGTTTATGCAATCCATAGCAAAGAGAAAATCTGGTAATTTTTACTGAAAAAAAGAAAAGTCAAATTTCTCTGTTAACCATGAGACAAACTAAATTATTTATGTTAAACCCTTCCTTTTAAATGGTGCAGTTTTTGTACTTGTGTAGAAGTTTTGAGTATCACAGAATTCTGTGAATGCATACCTTGGCACTCCACACACTCACTGGGGACAAGAACCTGTGCGTTCATAGAAGTATCTGAAAGGGACTAGAAGACAGTAAATTGGCAATGTAAAAACCACCTACCATAGCCTTTGCAGGTAAAAGGTTGTCATTTTCTTTCAGTATGTACAAATCCTTATCGGTCCCTTTCAACTCAGGAAACTCTATGGTTCTATAGTTGATGGAATAGGTAATTTGTAAGAAGAGAGTAGTAAACCTCTTCAGGCCCAAGGAATATCTGAGTAAAAGGGGTTTATAATAAAAAGTTCAGAATAAGCACGTTCAGGAAAATATGCCACCTGCTAACACTTTGATTGTGAACAATTAGATGTTCTCAATAATGCTTTTTAAACTTTTTCTTTCAGTTCACTTGGGAATGTTGCCTACAGAGAAAGAATATTCAGTTAGCCATCATGACTTGTACTTTCATGTAATTTTTGAAAGAAAACTCAATGTCTTTTCTTACAGGAGATGGGATGGTATGATGATCAGAAAAATGCTGTTGGTGTTTTGCTAACTCGTCTTGCTACAGACGCTTCCCAAGTCAAAGGGGTATGTTGGTTCTTCTTTTGTGTGTGCCTTTAAAGTATTTTTTTCCTTACAAATATTAATTGCAATTGGCAAGGGACACCAATATTATTTCAGAACTCAAGGTAGTAAATCTACTGCACAGGCTGGCAGATGCATTTACATAGCATGCTGCAGACACATTGGAAGTAGTTTCCCAGCTGATAATTTACAAGAACTATCAAAAATACATCAGATGTTCATGTACCTTTCATGTTCATCCCTGCAGGTCTTTACATATGTAATAACCATGGACCATTTCAGTGTGCAAAGTGAAATCTGCATATGTTCTTGAACCACAGTTATTGAACACTAGGTTTTTACACCTTATGGTGGGTGTCATCTGAGTGCCCTAAAGTGGTTGCATCTGCAGATGATAAAACCCCTCACTGACCTCAGTGAAGAGAGTGCTTCTTCCTATCCCCACAAAATTTGCTTGAATGAATAAGGAACACCAGGGAGGGCAATGGCCAAGGAAGGGAATGACTCAAGATGCTGGTATGGGAGAGGTGGCCACTGGACACTGGCAGGAGAATATGGCAAGTTCTATACAATTCCTCCAAGTGTTCAGCACATCAGCAAACCCTGACAATCTGCCAAACATCTCTGTTTATTCCCTTCTCTTTAGGGATGGTGGTGGAATAGAGGGTGGGAGAAATCACTGCAGGACTTGAGGGGAAAAGTTTACTAATTTGTTTTAAGATGTCCTTGGTTTGGTTTTTTTCCCCCCCTTCAAATTTGTACATCAAAAATCCTTTAATCCTTACATTTTTCAGTCTCCATAGATTTTTGTTTCTCTCTTGTCCTCCTTCATTAGGGGCTTGCAGTGAGAAAATAGTCTTTGACAAAATTTAGTCAGTTTTGCCTTTTAAAAGGTTGAGTTTATTTCAGTGGCACTGAATTATTTCACCCTGTCAGGGCAGTAGCAAGGAAGGGTGCACATGGTCCCCTAATTACAAAAACCAACTAAAGGCATGAATTGATCTCCAAAGCTATTGTTCTCTGGATTGCTAGAGTGTCAGTAAGTCACCACCGTGCCCCATGCTGCGCTGGCTAAAGTTTCTAAATCCATCTTTTTATGTGCAACCCCTAGAACATATGGCAACAATTCACTTTGGCATTGGTTTAGTTATTACTATTTTAAATTTTATTGAACAAGAAAAGTGTTTTCAGGGTAGGAAAGTCTTTGGCAAGAGAAAGAAGAGTATTTGCTTCCTGCCCAAGGATTTTTGTTTTTTTCCATCATGCCAAATTTTGGAAGATGAACTATTTCCACAGGGCTGTTTGCAGAACTCTTTTCTGCAGATTAGAGCCCACCCGTGTGCTGGATGCTAATCATCTCTCATCCTAAAAAGTTTTTGATGAGAAGGTTACACTAGCTGGGAGGAGATGAGAGTTCTTCAGTAGCAGTTAATCTTTCCTACTCATAGTCCCACTGAGATAAAGCATTTCTTCAGGGTGGCCAAATTCATATCTCTTTTCTGTTGAGAACCCAACCCAAAGTGCAGCAGTTGAGAACTTGAGGATGAGTATTTTCCACCGCTGTTAGTGTGGTGGGTCAATGGATGGCTCTTGTTACAATCAAGCCCCCTTGCCTAATGCTGGTCACCCAACCACCAACTTGCCCTACTGTGACTGTAGTCAGTCTCCTGTGCCTTGGGTAGTAGCCCCAAATACATAATGTATTAGACAACTGTCATGACCAAACTCTTCAGAGTACTTTAACAACTCTTAATGTCCTGAATGCTGGCAGGAATGAGGGATCTCTAGGAATGCTTACATAAGTAGGTGCATAATGTCCACGCACAGACCACACATAGTTTCATTTTCCAGCTGAACTTTAAGCCTTGAGTATATAGCAATTTGAAGTGGTGATATAAGTAATAAAAGGAAAAATCTAATGACAAATGTGGGGGGTTTCTGGGGTTTTCTTAGGCAACTGGAAGCCGACTTGCACTGATGACTATGTCTGTCTTTACCCTTGTGACTGCCATCATAATTGCATTTGTATATGGCTGGCACTTAACTTTGCTTATCCTGGCCTGCATTCCTTACATTATTGTTACAAATGCTGTGAGTATGAAGTCCATGTCTGGTCATGCCGCAAAAGATCAAAAAGCTTTGGAAGAGGCTGGAAGAGTAAGTTCTTTAATTTTAAAGACAGGGTTATTGTGTGAGATCACTTTTAAGGACAACATTGTAGTTATAATATAGCTGACTCAATTGTCCAAGATAAATGAAGGGGGGAGAGGGGACAAGGCAGGGTGAGGGTTGAAGGGAATGTTTATACATCCTCAAGAAAAGCAAAACATAGTTTACACAAACCATCTGTAAAAATTAAGCAATAGAAATGCAGTTGAAAGCCTCCATAGCGGATTTCTGGGCAGTGGCAGCTGTAGCAGTAGCAACCCCAGCACTGGTACACTTTGTGTGTCAGGTGAGCAATGTAGCTCTGCACTGTTCTGCTGCAGTCAGAAGCATTGCAACCTTGATACCTTTTTATTCTGTCATAAAGGCAAACCATTAAAGCACTCGAGTTTCAGTGTATTGCCTTCATTCACCTGATAGTACTCTTCCAGGAGACAGAAGCAGTCCATGGAAAAGAGCAAGCTGTGTCCAGGTGACTGATATTGGTTCTCATTTTATTAAATTGTGTTTAATTCATCAGGGCCACAACCCATGGGTTTAGAGCAGATGCTATTGAATACTTCCAGTATGCTGGCCCAAGGTTCTGAACTCGGATATGTTGTTGGCTTTAGCCCCCACCATGTCTCACAACCATGGGATGAATAATTTCATTGTTTGGGGCTTTTCTTCACCTGGGAAAATAACCTTGGTCTTCTCTGTTAAGCAAGTGCTTTCTGATCTAAACCAATAAATACTAGAGAAGAGTTCAAGTGTTTAGGAGGCATGTTGTAGATAGCAGTTGTAGGGGATTACATCGTATTTGTTTTATCTCCCAATTTAGATTTCAACAGAATCTGTTGAAAACATAAGAACTGTAGCTTCACTGACCAGGGAAGAAGCATTTTATGAAAAATATGTTACTAGTTTGAATGGTCCATATAGGTGAGATTTTTTTTTTTATTTAATAATTCTTTCTTACTACTCTTTACACCGCATATATGTTACAGAATACTGTGTTTGCATGTATATGCCTACAATATAGGACATATGTTTACTCCATTTCAGTGTATTGAAATAATGCTCTTTAACTCAGGAAATGACAGTTCCACCACACCCTTTATAATACAAATCAGTTTTATTCTCCTCATATGACTTTGAAACCTTGAAATGAACTTTGTATGTTTCCCTGGTTTGACC
This sequence comes from Scytalopus superciliaris, assembly GCA_013400415.1. Classification (NCBI taxonomy): domain Eukaryota; kingdom Metazoa; phylum Chordata; class Aves; order Passeriformes; family Rhinocryptidae; genus Scytalopus; species Scytalopus superciliaris. Next base: position 184,263 of record VXBX01002897.1, read on the forward strand.
TGCTGCATCCCACTGACTTGTCTTCACTGAAATGCATTTGAATCACCAGAGATACAAGATTTTTCTTGCTCTGTTTTATTTAAACAAAACAGCCCAAAATCTAATTTGTTTCTTTACTCCTCCCAAGTAACTAATGTAAAAGAAGGAATTGAGATTAATGTATTGTGATCTGTTCTTGGCCAAAATAGCATTAAAATTCAATGTCTAGTGAACTGGTAATAGCCCAGATTTGGGCTGGACTGTCACAGGTCTCTGATTTACAGCTCAGACTAGAAAGGAGACTTTCTCTTCCTCACAGAGCATCCTAAACAATGAGGGCTAAGAGTCCTCCAGGCTCTAATTTGGTGTGTGTTCAATTAGCTACACAAAATGAAACTGCTACAGAGGATTGGATTGAAAAACAATAGCCGACTCTGAATCCTTGTGGGGATACCCAGCATTATGGCCCCTCTCTGAATCACGATGAGATGTCTCTGGTCAGATGGGATGGCCTGGCAGAAGCCCACAAGGGGGCTCTTAGGCCGGCTGGGAGCCTGCTTGTTTTCTTGATAAAGTGGGTCATATGGGGTAGTTATGAATTTATTTTACTTTAAATGCTCTGATGACCTGCCCCACTATAAAAATGAAGGAAAGAGATTCAAATTACCATAACTGAGGATCAAAGATCTCATTGCTTTTTGTCCTAAGGGCAGTTCTGTGTCATGAAGTGGGGGGCTCTTAGGGGTCTGGCAGAGGTGGTTGTGAATGTGTATGTGTTCTGGGCTGATTTGTTGTGTTTTCGGGAGGTGAGCTGTATTGCTTCAATACTTTAATCTAGAAGTCTGAGTGTCCTCTGTTGTCTGCTGTTTCTCTTTTATGAGTTACTTATGGAAAGTCTTTCTTTATCAGAGATTCTCTGAAAAAAGCCCCATTCTATGGATTTAACTATGGAGTAGCACAGAGTGCAGAATACTTTATTAATGCTGCAATCTTCAGATTTGGGGCTTGGCTCATTGCTAATTGTCTCACCAACTTCGAAAATGTGTTTATGTGAGTATACTTTATAAAATATAGAAACCCCAAAATCAGTACACAGGATAGTGATTTCAGTGCACACAAAATATTTTATCAAATTACAGAGGGTAGGGGGGCATAGAATTCAGGAATTCAGTCTGGTTGGGAGTTTCTTTGTGCATAAAGGCTGTTTTGGGGAAAGGTGAATATATGGCCAGTGAAGCAGCAAGCTCAGCACACTTACTCTGGAGAAGCCTTTGATATACCTTGAGGCAGAGGGTATTACACAGAGAAGTGATATGATACCACTGTTCATCTACAAAGTAGCTGTGGGAACAAATAGAACTTTCTAATACTGGATGATGTTTTGGGAAGTGGAGAGGTATGGAAATGCCATAACCTGAAGGTTTGTCTTACACATGTAGAAATGAATGCATTGTTCTACCTGAAATTAATCATGCTTTGTCTTTTGCCTTTTAGAGTCTTCTCTTCTGTCATATTTGCAGCTATGAATGTTGGTCAGTCTGCTTCTCTGGCACCAGACTATGGCAAAGCTAAAACATCAGCCCAAAAAATCTTTCAACTTTTAGACAGAAAACCTCTAATTGACAGTTACAGTGAAGAAGGTGAAAAATTGGTAAGCAATTGGTGGGGGTATTTTGGCATTATATTTTGGGGGATTTTAGGATTTGTTTGGATTTTGAGGAGTTTTTTGGGGGAGGGGTTCTTTTTTTCAGAAAAAAAATGTTGCAATAAACTAAATTAATAATGTTTTACTGTCTGCAACTGTATTCATAGCTTTATAGTTTTTAGAGTGTCACAAAAGGTGACAAAGGGTGACCTAATTGTGGCCTGAAAGGAGTCTAAAGGAAAGATGGAGACTTTTTATAAGAGCATGTAGTGACAGGACAAGGGGGAATGGCATCAAACTGGGAATAAGTTTAGATTAGATACTAGGAAAAAATTATTCACTCTGAGGGTGGTGAGACACTAGAACAGATTGCCCAGAGAAGTTGTGGGTGCTGATTCCTGGAAGTGTTCGAGGCCAAACTGGGTGGGCCTATGAGCAATCTGGTCTAGTTAAAAGGTGTCTGTGTCCATGACAGGGGGATGGAACTACATGATCTTTAAGGTCCCTTCCAACACTATCTGTTCTATGATTCTTTGAAAAGAACAGATGTTATATAAAATAGTGGCACTCTCTCATTTAGGGACCATATTATTTCTGGGTTTCAGTCAAAAGTATATAGTCTATAAGTCAGTTTTGCACTAAATAAGGAAATAAAAGCCTTTTCATTCTACTAGTCCATATCTTAAATAGTTTCAGGAAAACACTGATAACACCAGTTCCAATAAAAATTGTGTTGTCTTTGTAAGGGTTTATAGGAGAAATAAAATACAAATGCATTATTCTACTTTGTAAATGAGAGAGAGTAGTTGCTTTAGGGACAGAACAGTTTTGACAAAATCCATCCTATTCCAACAGGGGAAATGTTACAAGTAAAAATGTGTTCTTGTGAAGTCAAAAAAAACCTTAATGAATAATTTGTTTTGCTCTAAAGTTGGGGAGTAAGTGGTGGGGGGATGACACAAGGAAAATCCAACAAGAATGAAAAGTCAAAAAACCAAAACACACAAAAAAATCCCCAAAACACCTCACCTCTAAACCAAAGTTTTCATTAGGGAGGCTGACCTCAGCACTTGTCAAATTTCTGCATGAAGTGTTTCAATTTATATGTTCTGAAAGGATTGCATTTGCACATCCAGGTTCATCTAAGTTTAAAAATAACTTCCCATGTAGGTTTCAGATGATAGCCTGTACTTAGGAAGCCATAATCCAGTTTCTATAACTTTAAGCTTATATATGGGATTTTCAGCCTTTAAAGTTCTAAGCACACTTGCATGTCTTCTTGAAACAAAGTTCTCTGGCACAGACATTGAAAGACTTGGCAGAAAGTCTCCAGTAAAATAAAGCTTAAGTGAAAGCATTTCTAGTATATACTAGACTTGAATACCAGTGATGCCTGTGACTTCAGCAAAGCTTTGAGCCCATTAAATTAGGTCATCACTTACTGTGAGAGCATTGTACTAGTAATGCTGCAAGTATGTACATAGGGCTGGCTTATACCTTAAGAACAGCAGAGACAATTGGCATCAGTGTTTGCCCCCTTTCTTCCACTTGTCCTTAAATATCAGCCTCGCTAGAATGGATAGTTAACAACTATCAAATCTTTTTAAAACACAGCTGTGCCAGTGAATTACCTACTGAAGAATTTAGCTCTGCTATTATAATCTCTGATTTTGACCTCGTGTTACATTCACTCAAATTGTGTTACCTGCGATGTGAGATTAAGAAAGCAAATTATATAGTTTATAAGAGCCTCAACTAAATACGATAGAAATGAAAAATACAGATGTTGTTTATTTGTCTGATATTCTTTTCAAAGGTGAAGTGAAAAATAGGTACAAGACATGCAGAAAACTCTTTCTCCATAAGGATCTAGTGACTTACATCTGCAGATCATCCTATAATTAATGATACTACACTTAGTTCAATATGTAATGTAAAAACTTCAAAAGTGCTTTTGAAAACACCCTCCCAAACCTTCTCAGTTCTCTCACTTTAATAACCAAATCTTAAAAACTGTTGTTATATTTAAAACTAACATTAATAGGAGCATGTGAACTCTCTACTGCTTTTCAGAGCCATTTTGAAGGCAACATTGAATTCAGGAACATCCATTTTGTATATCCAACAAGGCCAGAAGTTCAAGTTTTGCAAGGACTCAGTGTGAAGGTTAACAAAGGACAGACTCTGGCATTAGTAGGAAGCAGTGGCTGTGGCAAAAGCACATCAATTCAGCTCTTGGAGAGATTTTATGACCCTGTGGAAGGACAAGTGGTAAAAATAGACTTGTGTAACTATTAATAACAATTACACCTACAGGACTCTTTCAAGGTTTCATAGACGTTTGACAATCCTGGCAATATCTCTGTTGAGATTCCCTTTTTAGAGGTGTGGGTTACTGAGTCTGTGGCTCCAGTGGAGTTGTAGACAACCCCCAAATCCCTGTAATTGCCTGCCCTGTGCATTTGTCCATATGTAGCAGCTCTGGCATCTGTGTTGGCAGGGTGTGCAGGCTCAGGGCACAGATCTCATCAGGGAAAGGAATGACCATGCCAGTCTGCATTGCTTCCCCAGAGCTGCTCCCACCTTGATCACATGGGCATAACATTTATGTCTCTTGCTTGTCAGTGTGTAAGTTTTCCTGCTGATAAGAATTCACAAATTAGGGACATAGATACATGCTTCATATAACACACACACGTTACTGTGTCACCATCAGAAGGTCGCAGTGGGCTTTTTGATGCAATCACTGTTAATGGGTATAGAAAGTCCAAAGAAACTACCTTGAAGATTGTAAGATTGAGTTAAAGGCCTACAGCTGAGAATATTTATTGTTGTGTTCACCTTCTTGAGGGACAGGTTTTCCCATGAGCTTCCTGGTGCTTCATGTGGTCAGTAAAGCTGGAAGGACTGCAAGAACAGCATGTGATCTGCATGTTGTTTCCATCTGCTGGGAAATGAAAGCGAAACCACACAAAATTAAAGACTAATTAAAGGAAATATTTCATCTATTCTGCTGGTTCTTTTCCATTTTGCATGCAAAAAATTGACTTGATTTCATCTGGGAATCTAACATATAACGGGCTTCCTCTTAGAATTCATGTGTTGTGTTTACAGTGTGTATTTGTGGATGAGCTCTGTAGTCAGCTTGGCATCATGTTTCTGTTGCTTTTTCTAGCTCGCAGATGGATTTGATACCAGATCGCTGCATTTACAATGGCTGAGGTCCAGACTGGGCCTGGTGTCACAGGAGCCCATTTTGTTTGACTGCAGCATTGCTGAAAATATTCGATATGGAGACAACGGTAGGGTGGTTAGTCAGGAGGAAATTGAAGAAGCAGCTAAAGCAGCAAATATTCATGCCTTCATCGAAAAACTGCCAGAGGTAAGAGACAGTGATCTTCTCTTCATAGTGAGATCAGATATTTGGAATGATACGGAGAAGTCTGGGTAGTGCTTGCTTACATGGATCAAATTAACACTTTTGTTTCCCTTAATAAGAAAAAGTATAGGATTTATGTTTTAAAGTGCCAGTGTCTTTCAAGCTTAAAATCCTTTTACTGAAGAAAAAAATAAAGAAAAAAAAGGCCAGTGGTTCCACTTATATAGTGGTAGGCAAAGCAGAATATTTTGGTTGGAATAAGAGGATGCTCTGTGTACAAAGAAGTGCTCATAATTTTTTTTGTGTATTCTTCCTTTGACAGCAGAAACTTCTTAAGTTACTCTGAGAAAGAAATGTTATTTTTCTCAAATAATTTAGTAAAATGAAGTAGTCTACTTATAATCAAGGGACATGCATAGGGAGTGCTTCTTAATAAATGCAAGGGGGTAATAAATCAAAAGTGAATGACATCACATTTGACCTTCGTGCCTGCTAGAAATTTGGCTCTAACAAGGAAAAATGCTTTGATAGTTTGTTTTCACTGTAGTTCTGTGTACCTGAAAATGATATAATGATGCTGAATAATATTTAATCTTCATTACTGCTAACGATGCTTGGGATTCTTTATTCACAAGTGATGCAAGAGCAAGTTCTTAATGTATGTCAGTAAGCATTAAATCTCTAGTTACTCTTATGATCATATGCTCTGTGGCTGTCTCACTGCTGGTACCATTCAAAATGTGTGCCAGTCTTTGGAGGAGTAAATTTTCAGAGTGGGTATAAATGTGTGGCTGTATATATAACTGCTTATGCTAGAGATGTTTGTAAACCCCTAGTTTTATTAAAACCACTCACACTAATCTTTGCTTTCAAGATGGAAATAATTAATAACTTTTACAGCCATACATAAAATTTTACTTTTCTAACCTTCCTTCTCTAAGCGTATTCACATGTGATCTTTTTTATTTTTTAACATCCAGAAATACAATACCCGGGTGGGTGATAAAGGAGCCCAACTTTCTGGAGGTCAAAAACAAAGAATAGCAATTGCCCGTGCTCTGGTCCGTAATCCTGCCATTCTGCTTCTCGATGAAGCTACCTCTGCTCTTGACACAGAAAGTGAAAAGGTGAGTAATGATAATTATGTAAAATATTTATGTCTATGTACATGGCCATCTGCTTTCTGTAGAATAAAATTAATGGAATCATGTTACAAATGTTCAACTGTGAAACAACAAGGCAGATATATCATGGTAGCTTTTCTACCTGAAAGCTGTGAATTGAACTACACTAAGAAGCTGTATATATCTACTATATAAACAAGTAGAAAAAAAACCCAAAACTTTGAGTATAAATCACCATTTGGTGCTGATGCTCCTCAGCTGTCTTCCTATTAGCTGTATTTGATGGTAAATACTGAATCTGTGTTCTGAGCCAAGCTGGAAGACCAAGAACCCACTTTTCTATGTCTCACGCTTTCTTGATCAGACTCACTGACCTCAGTGAGAAATCCTTTTAAGTAAGGGTCTCCTGTATGCACTGACCTGTATATCTGTGGGAGATGTATTCAAGTAATAACAGAGCGTGAGAAATCAAATGTTTCCCATGACAAGTGAAGACTTTCCAGGTGCTAATAGCGTTTTCATGCTATCTGTATGCAGATTGTCCAGAAAGCTCTGGATAATGCCCGGCAAGGTCGAACCTGCATCGTCATTGCTCATCGCCTGTCAACTGTGCAGACAGCAGACATCATTGTGGTAATCCAAAATGGCAGGGTGGTTGAGCAGGGCACCCACAGCCAGTTACTGGCAAAGGAAGGACACTACTATGCCCTTGTAAATGCACAAGTTTCTAATTAGCATTATTTGCAGGGGTTTTATTTTTTTTATGGGAAGATATGGGGAGCCCTACAGAGGATTAACATTGGCTGTGTGTGCTGATGGAACAGGGACTGTGTTGCAGCCTGGTTGTTGCATCCAGTGTAGCCCTTGACCCCACACACCCAGGAGAATAAGCAGTGTGTGCTCACAGAAGGTCACAGGATGTGCACAGAGCAGTCCTAGGGGCTGAATGTGCTGAGCAGCTTGTGGTGTCATGTGATTTGGAGGGAGCTAGACCTGGCTTAGTCTCATCCACACCACAGCTTAGGTGGGCACCCTGCTCTTGCTGTTCCTCCAAACCCTGGCCCATACCAGCTGCCACGCATCAAGGCAATACCAGAGTATGATAGTGATTAAGCATCACAAATAAAGAGCAAGCTGGTGCCAGTGTTTGCCCTTTGGGTTTCTTTGCCAGCCAGATGCAGTTATAAAGTTGTCTTTAGTTAAAGATGACTGCCAATTCTTACTGACAACTGAGATTCCAAATAAAAGCATTTGTATTAAATTTAAAGGGGTGGATATATGGGTTTGTTGTGGGTTTTTTCCCCACTTTATACCACATTTCTCATATTACTGTGCTTCACACATTTCTTGGAGATTCAATATTCTGTCTCAAACAATAATTGTAATAGTTTTACAAGCGTTCCATATCAAGATAAACTGAAATGTACCATTGTTTTGCTTACTGTTTTTCAAATATTAACCTAACAGTTTAATTATAATCTACATTCATCAGGGTAATTTCAGAAGTCTTGTGGGTAGCTAAGCTGGCTTCTTTTGGAGTGGGGTGATGTCAGCCATAGAAATAACTTTTCTTTAAAATAAAATTTAAAAAAAATTTCAAAATTGGTTTTCAGTATAAGATCCTTTATTTAGAATAGACATGGTACTTAAGGACATGGTTTAGTGGTGAACTTGATAGTGTCAGGTTAACAGTTGGACTTGACAATTTAAAGGGTCTTTGACAATCTAAACGATTCTATGAATAATTGTAAAGATTGTTTGAGTTGCCAATAAAACCTGTTTACACATCTGCTTTAATAATTGGTTATTCCTCAGTGTGCTACCATACATCCATTAACAGTTGAAGAATATATACAGTGTAGTCAGAGTGACTCAGCAGCTGCGGTTTTTTTGGCTGGTTAAACCCAATTGCAGCATTTCAATTTTCCAAGGCTTTGCATGTGGCTTTGGCTTAGGATTTATGGCCTGGAGTAACCTGCAATACTTTATAATTTCCAGATTGCAGAAGACAAAACTTACAGTAATTGCTGTCTCCCTTGCTCATTTATATTATTTTCCAGCATCAGGATCTGTGAGGGGAATAAAACACACAAAAGAAAACAAATTCTAATCTCAGGTTTGCCAAAATAAATAGTTGCTCTCCCTCACAGTTTTTCTCATGGACTCATTCAAGAGTAGTTGCACTTGTTCGGGCACCTCTGTCATGTGATCTCTTCACTTTCTTGTGATAGGCAGATACTACAGAACTGCTGCCCTTATTCTCTACTGTAGGCTCCAGTTAATTCCCTTTTCCCTGTTTAGTTTCTGCACTGGAGTTAAAATTACAAGCACTAGATTTTGATTCTCAGTTTCAAAAATAAAAAGGGGAAGTAACTTCAGTGTACACTGTATTTACTACTTTCCTTAACAGTGGGTGATTTTTGCCCAATTCCCTTTCCTGTTACCAGTTTCTCAGTTTTTTTGGAGCTTCCCAGTAATACACAATGGAAACAGTTTCCCCCTCTGAGGAAGTTACTGGGCCTCAACCTCCATGTGTAACAGCCAGCCTTGTACTTAGGGGTCCAAGGACAATCCACATGTCCTCTAAATGCTTAAGAGGTATAAACTGGTTTGATAGTTCTCTTGTTCTGCCTCGGGGTCACCACAAGCAGGGAACACCCCCGGTACTATGAGAAGGAACCATCTCCCTGGTGCAGGACCACTGCAGCTGTCCATCCCCTGGGCATTGCTATGGCAAGCGGGCCTGACATGGAGCAATTGTATGCCTGACACACAACCATCACAGGGTGATCACGTTCCAGTCCACATGGCAGTGCAGTAGTCAGGAGGGGGCATGGCCAGGACCCAGAGGTTATTCTATACCCCCTCATGTTAGTGCTGGGAGACTCTTCTGAAGAGAAGGGGTTCCTTGCAGTCAAGTAAGTGTTGAGGGTGGGCTGGGATGTACCATCACACCCTGGTTCTGAGCCAGAGGGAGCAGTTGAGTGACACCAATTATGAGCTGGTTGTGGTGGCATGGCTGCAGTCATATTGGGTTGGGCTCAGCAGTGAGCATCTTGCATCTGAATTACTCTCTATTTTGTACACTTCTGTTATTAATATTGCTGCTGTTACTGTTCATTTTCTTGTTGTTTCTTATAAATTGTTCTTATCTCAGCCCGTGATCTTTACCTTTTGTGCCTCCAATTCTCCTCTCCAGCCTGCCGCACAGGGAGAAGAGAGGGGAGGGAGAGCAAGTGAGCAGCAGCATGGTTTGGAGAGTCTCCATGGGAGCACTAAATTAGGGAGTACCATTCTAAACCATGACAAAACTTTATGTGAATTTCCTGTTTTGCAAACAGCATTATTCCTAATTTGCCAATAAGTATTTTAAGTTAGAGAAGGGCTGCTAAGTTTGAATCTGAATTTGTGTAGTATTAATAGCAAAACATTTTAAAGTCTTTGATTACAAAAAAAAATCTTCTGGATTAAGAAAGCATTTAACTTTATAATTGATCAAATCTAACTTCTCCCAAGAGCAGAAGAATTTCACTGATTCTCCAACTGAAAATGCTATCTTATGTGCATTTATTATTGTGAAGGGAACACATCAGCCCCTGCTTGTCAAGGAACACCAAAGGCCTTGTTCATGACTAGACAAGAAGAACCTAGCCCAGGCACTTGCTTTAAATTTGCCAAAGTAAATAGTTGCTCTCCTTCACAGTCTTAAGCACTTCAGTTTCTTAATCATTAAAATTAACCACTTGACTCCGTTGTAGCTGGAACATAGCTGTTAAATTCGATTAACACATCGCAATCCTTACTCTAGTTACAACGTTAATTACGAATACAGACTGAAGCCCCAGACATGGGACAGTAGTTGAACTAGAGTGCACAGGACGCAATTGTTTTTATGGCCTCAAAGAGTTAATTGTCTGCTTGTTTTGTATGAGCAATGAAGTGCACCAGTCCCACTGGGCATAGATGTTCTCCTGGATATGCAATTTCAGTTTGAAATACCTGTCAGCAATTCAGGAACAATGCTATTTCCAAGAGTAAATTAATATAATGTTTATCATCCTGTTTGGGTTTTTTTCCCAAATGTCTACTTAGCTCTGCAATTTATAAAATTTCAATTTACATTAATCTAAAATCTGTAAAGTACGCATCCTCACAAAGAGAGTATCTAATAATGCTGGCAAGTAGGAAAATTTTCATTAAAATGGCAATTCACAATCCTTGTACTTTTAGTAGCTATCCTCTCTTTTTGAAAAGAGGAGAGAAAAGAACAATTGGAGTTTTTTAGGGTCATCTGAAATTCCAGTACATCAATATGTATGTACCTGGATTAGATTTATGACTTTCATTAAAATTTGAAGAGTTTGCAAAATTCCACTAAACAATCTGTGGCAGACAATACCAGATGTGGCACCATGTGATCTGATGCAAAAGGGCAGACAGAGATCAGAAGGGAAGTGCCAAAAGCAATAGGAATGCAAAAAAGATTTCTTTCTAAAATTAACAAAAATTTCTCAGCAGAAGACTGATCATTGCACTCAGTAAATGAATCATTTACACTGGATTGCTTCCATTTGTCTCTGCTGTGCTTTTTCATCCAGACTGCAGGCAGCTCCTATCTACCAGAGATCCTAGCAATTACCTCATTTTAGCATTTATTGCCTACCTGGCTCATTAACAGTCATGTCCAGAAACTATTTTCTGAAGTGTGCCTTTCCATCTGGAAATAATAACTTGCTGTGCCCTTAGGGAAGCACACACAGCCGCTGGAGATATCCCCAGCCTGCCCAGTGACATCAGTATTACATGCTCCAAAGCAAACTCGCTAAGCCTTCCTGTAATTCTCCTGAAGATGTCAATCTTCATTGAATGCTTTCAGAGAAAGATGTTTCGAAGTCATGTTAGCTAAACAAACAGATTTTGTGGACTTCTTTGGATTGACCAATATATTTTTCCTTGCACTGCTCTTTCCGTAGATGTTCATAATCCTTATGAACATCATCTGTTACTACTGCCCTCTCTCTCATATGTTGCCCAAAGCAAAACCACCTTGCAGTCAATCACCCTTTGAGGTCCTTGAGGTTTGAAAGAATCACTATTTTTGTGGGAATTATTGTTCAAGTTCACCAGTAGTTACAAAAGTATATTCTCAGTATTTGATCCAGCACAAGCAGCACCCCTGGAAAATGCACATTATAGTCTACCAAGAGGGAAAGAGGAATTACTGTGGGACATTTACCACTTAACTGCAGGCATTTGGGTCTAAAGTAATAAATCAGATTGCTATAAAAGCACTCTACAACACAATTCATCTGCTTCCAAATGTCTGTCTGAGCAGACAGTGAGCTACACCAGAGAAGTGCTTATTTCTTGACATAAATTTAAATAAGAAGTCTCAGTTTTCAGTCAGATTATACATTAGGTGAAAGAAATTCTACTCTGAATGTCTGATCTTTCTTATAGAGATTGCTAGGTTAGATGGTCAGGACCACAAATGATTTTTGAAGATCCTGACCAGACAGGGGAGCCCACACATACAGACAAGAAGTTCTTCGAGGAAGAGGAAGGGCCTTTTATGTTGAATGTGCAAAAGAGAAAAGGGAGGTATAGATTGTATCCAAAACAGCTTAGTGCATTAGGAGAATGGGAGAGTGGGGGAGGAAGGGGTTCACTCTTGGATGGTATAAGGGGAATTTTAAACCAGGAGTTAACATTTTCAGGAATCAAAATAAATCATGTCTCTGACATTCCCATCCAATGCCTGTATTTTATGATACCAAACTGAAAATGGTAAGTAGGGTTCCTGTTTTCACATCTGTTATTCATATGAACATAACCTGGCAATGCAGTGTGTGTGTTGCTTCAGAGGAGACTCAACCAAACAACTGTCACTTTATACAACACTAATAGTCTTGGTTATAAAAACACTACATGTGTTTTACTTACTGTAAGTGACACATATCAGCAACACTGAATATGAAAATGAAATTTTATGATGTATGTGGACATATCTGTATGTGATTTACTTCTTAATATTCAGCAATGTACTTTCATTGGAATAAATAGGATTCACAGTAAAGACTTACATGACTGTTTTCTTCAATTTCTTATTTAACATGTACTTTGTGACCTAGAATAACTTATTCCATGAATTATGCCAATTCTTTTGGGACTATTGCAGTGTTATGTTTTAATATATCCTAAAAAAAAAAAAAGAGAGAGAGAAAGAGAAAGAATGTATCTTAGTGCTTTGATGTAGTTGTTGTGCACTCATTCATTAACTTAGATGTGCCATGTGATAGTGTATTTTGATTCTGATAAATTTGTCTGCATCTGCCACCAGTATTTAATCTGTGCATCACCTCCTAATTGTTTCTCATAAATAAACAGTTACACATATGCTTTTTCTGAGAGGAAAATGTCTAACATTCCTCAGTTATGGAGCAGAGCAATATATAAATGAGAGTATACTTAAATGGTTATATAATTATAAATATATTAGAGGTTGCTTCATGATAAGAAGTTTGGAAAGAATACAAGCAAAAATTTGAATGAATCATGGGAAAATTCCCATTTGCTTTCAGCATTTTAGTTCAATTTTGCAGAGTCAAAAGTAGCTTTTCCTTCTGACATTCATCAAGCCTTGATGATGCAATTTCTCTTTTCAGCTTAGTCAGACACTTAAGCCCTCACTTGAGTCACAAACTCCACTTGACCACATGATGTCACACGTATTTATTCTATTTTTCAGTAGATAAACCTTTGTCAGCTTTTATGTCTAGGCCTTTTAGCCATGCCTCCTGGGAAAGCAATTGAACTCCCTGCACTTGAAAAGCCCAGACAGTTCAGGCTATGAAAGCAACAGCAGGTCTGCCTGGACCCCAGAGGCTGCCCCCTGGCTTCCATGAGAAATGGTATTATGAAAAGCTACACAACTCAAACCAGCTTCTCTGAAAATACTGACAGAAAAATTAAACCTTTCTTCATCTTGCTGCTTTACCAGAGGCTTCCTTGCTTCTACAAAGTCAAGGCTTCAGATATTCACTCTCCCCCAGCCATCCCAAAGCTGCACATCATTCTCAGAAAAACAGGGGCAGCATTGCCCCACTGCTGCTCCGGACCTCAGTATTAGGAGTGCTTGTCACTGAAGGAGCCCAGAAGGGCCAACACCCCCACACTGAGCATCCTTAAAAACTATCTCAAGCCAACAGCAGCACAGCTTATCCCACTCTAGCCGCACCAGTAAAGAGCTGTGTTATGTGGTGACATTCAAAACACTTTTCATTAAAGTTCAGCTTTTGCCATGATTTCTTTAGCTTGTTTTCATCTTTATGGGGAGTATAGTACATCTAAAACTGCATTTCATCCTCTTTCCTGTTAAATACAGTCAATCATGATGCCACCAGCAGTGACATATGCACATAAACATTCACATGTGTTTATAATAAACTTTGCTAACACAAGTCATTTTAAGCTGAGTCTCAGGTTTTTAATTAAAAAACCCAAAAGCACAAGCAAAAGAAAACATGCTGTTAAAAGAAAACAGGCTGTTATGATTGGGTTCTTTAAAATTATTAGAGAGATGGCTCTGTCTGAATCAAGGTGCAAAAGAGACCATAAGCCAAAGCCAGTAGTACAGATTTTTATTTAACAGTAAATATGATCTTGAGAGAGATAGAAATAGGAAAAAGACAGAAAGGGAGAGAGGAAGAGAGCAACATAGACACAGATTAAATAGGAAAAATATCACCACTCCATGGATTCCAACAGTATCCCATTGATCCTCTTCTTGTGGTCTCAGGGATGAGTCCCAGTCTCAGTCATGTTGCAGTCTGGATTTGTCAAAGGAAGCCCAGGGTAGTGAGGAAAAAAGCCCATGATGGTGAAGGAAGTCCTGTATGATGAAAGAAGAAGTCTGTTGTGTGAGGGAAGAAAGAAGCCTATGCATCAAGTGAAGTCCATGCTGTGAGGGAAGAAGTCCAAGTGTGGCTTTCATTGGGCTTTGGTTAGGTAGGAATGCCCCCAGTTACCCTCCCTGGGCCAGGGAGTTTTACAGTGAATGGTGTAATACTGGATCACAGGCCATTTCAAGAGTCTTTGACACCTTCTAAGACATTACAGCTGTATACAGTGTCCATTATGGCCTATCAGCAGAGATGAATATCTTCAGGCTGTGCGTGAATTGTCCTGATGCTTCCCTAGAGGTGAGTTACCACAACTGAGTCATTTGTGTAAGAACAAGGAAACACTATCTCATCTTGTAGGATTTGCCTTTTTCCTTATCTTGTTCAGCCCCCATCTTATAGTCTGAAGTGTTAGGTGTGCCCACCCTCAGCACCTAGGTGATTACTTTACACATCCTAAGTTTCCACCTGCATTGTCTGATCCATCAGCATTCCGGTCTTTCACACTTGTGGATACATTCTTTCCTAGAGTATTTGAACAATAGTACCACCTTTATTTTACCTGGAATTTCCCTGTCAGTTCAACTTAGTAGGCATATTCAGGGAGGAGCAGGCTTCTGTAAAACCTTAAGTCTCAAATTACAAGCTCACCAATGGGCTTTACTTCAAATATATACAAGGCTCCAACACTATCTGCCCTCTGGACTATTAGGAGAGTCAATAGGTTCTTTTAATACTCAAGAGAGAGCGCAAATAAATGCTGCACATATTTTCTCAGGGTGTATTTTTACTGGTAAACTTTTGAAAATAAGGGAACTTGGCAAAATTTAAAGAGTAACATAGAACCAAAATAAAGCACCCCACAAAGCATTGACTTAGCAACCCCATGCTACCCCATACAACTTAGCAAAACCCAGCCCATCCAGTCCTAAATTATTAAAACATTTAGAAAAGAGGTTAGGAGAAGAAGAAGTAAAAAAAGAGAGAGAAAATGAGAAAATTATAGCTACCACCAGAGTCCTGTGAGAGTCCAGCTTCCCCATGTCAAGGTGGCAGGGTTCAAACAAAGATGGGAACACATGTTGCTGCTTTTATTTGCTTTGGCCCCCTGTGGCCACACCCCCTACCCCCAGGAAGGACTTCAGGTGTGCCAGCCAAACTGAGGTTGAGCTAGGGCCTCTAGCGTGTGGTATGGGCAGTGGTCCTGTTGTCCAGTGACTGTCAGCTGCTCCAGGGTTGGCCCAGGAAGCTCACAGGGGCTGGAGTTTGGGATTTTCAAAAAAATCTGACCGAATTTCCTTCACTCCCACCATTTCTTCTCATATTGCCCCATGATTTAGTCAATGTCTCAGTTGCAAATGCTGCAATGGAGAAAAAAACTAAGGTACCCTGGTAGTTCCATGCTTCACTAAGACTAGCAAGACCCTACTTAGTGAGACCCTATTACATGAAATACTGTTTCCCTGGAAACAGAGGCACATAAAAAGTGGCTTCCTGTGTTTCATTTACTGAGGGGGGGAGATAAAAATGTCCAGATCACCTGTTAGAACTGGAAATGTCTGGGAAATTCCAATACTGAGATGCAGTTACTACATGTAACCCTAGTTTGATGGCAAGTCAAAGTCAGAAGGGGCTTTACTATAATTTTTTCCATATTTATTGTTTGGACAATTGTCTCTAAAGCATGCCAGCCCTTTCTGTTGAGGCAAGGAGAATCTTGTCCCTGAATGAGATCAGTCTAGCAAAAAATAAAACAGGAAAAAAACCCAAACCTTAAACACTGAAACTACATGGTTAGGTGAATACAAACAAGTAAAAATATCTCCAAATCTTTCCTCATAACTCTGCACTGTTTTAGCCTTCCAAAAAACTTGGCAACTATTACAGATTGAATTGAATGATAGTCAGATGTGGGTGTTTTCGGGAAGTATTTCATGAGGCTCAAGGCATAAATTATGTTCTACAAGGGCATTAGCCATCCACCTTTCATGTGGCCTTCCCTCTTTAAGCTCATCATATTCTCTTATCTTGCTTCAGAATAAATGGCAAACCTGTCAAGAGAGCACAAGGTATTTCCCGAAGTTGTTTATGAAGTGACTGGCACTGTCCAGCTTCAGTTCTGCCTGAATACTTTCAAGCACATGAAGCACAATAATGCCTCAAATACATGAGAAGGGTAAGCAAACTCCAGAACTGGTGAGTAATGGTGCTACAAAAAACTACCAAAAAGCAGAGAAGTTCTGTTTGGTATGGCTGCTCTCTAGGTGATAAGTAGTAGACATTTTAACAGGTCCTATTTTTCTAAAAAGCCTCATTATGCTCGATTTGCAAAATGGGATTTTCTCCATCCAGCAACAGCCAAGATAAACAATCTGTCCATCCAGTTCCAAGTTTTGAAGTATGAGGGTTTGCCATACCACACCAAAGCTTTGAGGAGACTACAGTCTGTCTGCAGGAGCAGTTACTTTGTCAGATACGGTAAGATCAGTGCCAGGATGTGGTCTTCAAAACTGACTCAGTATCTTACCTGACATCATTAATTCTGCCATAGCAGTTTCTTCACTAGCATATTGCAGCTGCAAAGACATTGCAAAGGCATTCTTACCCAAACTGTTTTGTGGGAAGCCATAGTGAAAATACAACTACTAAAAAATTATTTCAGCTAAGCCAAATATTTTGAATATTTTGTTCAAGCAAAAACTGAAAGGTTTATTTCAGTTTTTAAAGTCCTTGATTAGAAAAAATGTGTGCAGGTAAAATGTGCTGGTTATGTTCTGCAGGGCATTGCATAATATTGTCTCACACCCTGAGTGAGACTGCTATGTGCCTAGGTGTGCCTGTCTCATTGAAGGAAAAGGGTTGGGCTTAATAACCTGGGCTGGGGCCACAACCTCTCAAGTCAGCAGTGAGAAGAGCTTGTGCACTTTGCAGAGCCCATCTTGTCGAGCAGATCCACAGAGCACCTCACACCCTGATGATCACCCTACCTATGCTTGCCAAGTTGCTCAGGCAGGATGGGAAAGAAAGTTTTATGGAAAATGAATGGAGACAGATGTGTGGAAGAGGAAAAGGAGGACAATGACAGGAAGCCAAAGCTCCTGGTCCCCTGTGCTTTGTTCAGTGCTGCCCCAACATCTGGCTGTGACAGCTGACAGCCACTGCCCATCCTCAATATACTTCTCTCAGTGCTCGCCACACAGACACTGGTTTTGTCACAATGAGGATGTCTGTGCCACTCTGCACCTGCCCAGCAGAGCCACCACCTTCACCCTCCCAGGTGCAATGCTCTCTCAGGTAGGACACCCCATCCACCTACACCCTTCTCCTGCAGGAGACCACTGAGATCCAGGACTGCTGTCAGTGCCCTGTATGGGCCTTCTGAGCAAGCCTTGCCCCTCTGATGCTCTCTCTTATGGGACAAATTGGGTCTGGAGGAGGGAAGGTGTCACCTACGTTTCTATCCCTATTTGGTTTGATTACCTCATTTTAACATTTTTCCTATTAACAAACAAACAAAAATTCCACCCAAATTCCAAGTATTAAAAAAAAAACAAACCACCTTTCCTCCTTCCTTAGGCCCACAAAACTCTCAGTGTTTTTTAATGCTTCAACAGACAAATATTTTTAAGTCACCATAAATCAGTATGTTTTTAGCCAAAATAGGTCTTGAGCAATGTTTTCATGAAGAATTCTCTGGATCTCCAAAGCAGGAAATGTCTGAGATTCCTGAAGAAAAGCAGTATTAGCAGGGCAAGGTGATGATACTCAGTCTGCACCTCCAGCTTTTGTTATAGGGATGACAAAGGTTTCAAGGCAGTTTAAGTTTGAGGTATTCTGGCTTTTGATGTAAGTTTAGTAAGCTCAAATGCTCCAAGAATTAAAATCTAATAATTTGCCAGAAAGGTTTTTTAATTAGGAGAGAGAAAAAGGGGAATTGGAAATAACAGCACTGACTTAAATTCTCATTTTTTTTTTTCCTTTTTTAAATTTTTAGTATATAATTTTCAAGTTGCATATGATATGATATGACCGGGCGGGGACGGGGGGAGAGAAAATGAAAGTGAAAAAAATACAGAACAAAACCTTCTTACCCATTGGACATTTCTGTGTAACTTACAAAGCAAATTCCTCAGGTCAGAGTCTCATACGTGGGGATTTTCCACTTTCCCACTCTTGAGAAGAGTGCAGAGGCTATTGCACATCAGCACACACTGACCCCCACAGAGAACAGAACTGTCAGATAAGAGATTGCTTTCGTTCCCCTCAAGCTCCCACGAAGGTACTCAGTGCACAGAGCAGTGTTTGTATTACGCTGGGAAGGGAAGGATTTCAGCCAAAAGAAACTGGCAGCCATGGCTTTTTAATGAACCGTGTGCTGACAGGCCTGGTTGTGAGCTGTTACAGATGTGCGCCGGACAGGCTAATGAGATGCAGGAAATTCAGGAGGCCAAAAAACTTCTTTGGATTTTCTGGTTATGGTAGTAGGATCAAAACCTGGTATCGCCAAGCAAGGGGTATGCTCACTGTCCTTAATAAAAACATTACCATTTGGGGTAAAGGCACTGGTGCGTGTTGATTGCCATAAGGGGGAATAAAAGAGGGTCTGAGTCACTAGTCAAGAATGAGGGCACAGGCAGGACAGGATCCTGCAGTGGCACATTAATTATAGTAACATTGACTGTGATTCCCCTGCTATGTAACTGCAGATGCAGGAGCATGAGTAGGGGCTGCAGTGAAAGGAGATGGCCAGGATGAATGACACAGCAAGTAAGGGAAAATAAACCCTTAGTGAAAGAACAAAACCCCTGAAAATTTTTCAGTCCTTTCAGCTGATGTGTCTGGTGTGGAAAAGGCACCTTTCCTCAGTGCTTTAGCAGAAGAGTGCTCTGGTATTTCTTTTAGTGCATGAGCCAGACACAGGGTTTGCCAAAAAGCCGTGCCAAGTCCTGTTTTCAGTTACATGTGCCTATAACAATATGGCACGTGAGCAGATAGTATCTCAGCACCATCTGAGGCATCAGAGCAGCTGTGGGCTGCTCTGTGTAGCTCTGCAGCTCCTCCATTTCACCCCGGTGCTTTCTCTGAAGTCTGATTAGCAACTCGATTGCAGATGGTATTGCTAATTGTCAAGCCTGCAAATCCAACCAGATCAATGGTAAGGGTCTGCTTTTACTGTTATTTGACAGATAAAACTTATTTGTAACTATCTAACTGATGAAGCACTAGCCAGCAGATGCGCCAGTTTACTTCCTCTTTTTTTTCAGATGGACAGGCTTAGATTTAAAAAGCATAGACAAGAATCCACGAAATGAAACAGGACACATATACAGACCTTCCCCAGCTCAGCTAGGTCCCACAACATTTACTAGACTGTAAGGCTACATCGGATATGCAACACTGACATCTATTGGTACACAAGCTGTGTACTGATTGTTTATTCTGTGGACATATTTTCAGCTGTGTTCACCATGCCCTGAGTGTATGTGCCATACTGTTGCAATAGCACACTGTCAGTCTGGGGCACAGCCCTAGAAGCTGGCAGGGATGCCTTGTAAGGAGCTTCTGGGATAAGCTGTCACTAGGCCACAGAAATTGAGTCTCATTTGTGAATGGCCTATTCTCTTTGCACAATATGAACTGTAGAGAGTCCATGCTTCTGTAACCCCCAATCACTGTGAACCTCCTCTTTTGGGGGTTTTGTTTTGTTGTTCTTTGTTCTTTTTAAAGATAATTCCACTTGTGTAAACATGTCCTGTGGCATGTTGCAGTGTGGGGAGAGAGGGAAGAGAGTTCAAGAATGTCTCCTCTCTTGAAAATCCAGTGGTTCTCCAAGGGTCAGGAAGTTAGAAGCAAACTACTAGTTTGCTGCTCTCTTTTACTGTAAAGTCCTTGAGGCTGTGTGTAAGTCCAGTCCCAGGGAACTGTAGTGAACTTCAACCTCCAGATTTCCCAGCCCATGAAGCAATTGCCAATTTACGAGTTTTGAAACTCTTAAGTGTCTTTAGACCACTTGATTTGCCACACCCATATGTTTCAATGCGACAAGATCACAGGGGTAGCTTTTCTGAGGAAGAGTCTCAGGGAGTTTTGCAATTTGCTCCTGTGCTGCATCTAGTTGTCAATAAGCCTGTGCACCGAGAGGGGGAGTGAGATTTTGTCAAGGTAATAGTTAACATGCGAGTGTTAGAGACTTTATCTGTTTCTCCTTGCCTGGCTGTGGACAATAAGCATGCGGTTTTATTCCTTTTTTACTTCGCATTACATTGTTCTCTCACCTTTTCTGATTTAGAGTGGCATGTTTGAAGTGTTTTGAGGCTTGCTTCTAACTGAAGTTGCCTACTTACTGAGTATCCAAAATCATGATTCTAGTTGAGTGTGTGGTTTAATAACTGCTACTAACTCCCAGTGATCTTTATTTTTTCCAAAATTATACCTAAACTGTGTAGTTCAATGCAAGAGGATAAACTGAGTTCCTGGAATAAATTATGCTTGAGTATTTCAGGAGCATTGTTAAGTCAAGTTAAATTTCCTGTTTCATTATGTTTGATACAATTTTTTTAAAGACTTCTTTCAGTGAAATTATTTTCTGATTATTTCAGTTGCAAGTAATTTACGTAGCGCCATGTGGCTCTGAAATGATGTAGGGAGAAGCTTAAAGAATTATGTACTTTAACCAAAAGACATTGGTTTGCTTTCCTTTAGCCAGCAGAAAAGCCTGGAAAAAAAGAGAAGAGATCCTATAAAACTGATTTTAAAATGGATATCAATTTCTATTTTACCTGTTCCTTTTAACAAAGTATTGCCAAATTTTATTGTATGAATGGGTTTTAGGTTTCTCACATCTAAGTCTGCTGTCTGTAAAGAAACCTAAGCTGAGTAAGATTACACATCATGAACTTTATGAACTCCTGTGTAACGAAAGAATAGAAGGAAGGGACTGTGAGAAGACTGCCTTTCCACTGCAGTCTCAAGTCATTGCTGTTGCCCAAGAAGAAGTGGTAACCCATGCATTTACTGCTAATGACTAACAAAACAGAGCACAAGCAGAGACAAATGCTTTCCAATGTAGTAATGCAAGAAACGCCCCACTGAGCAGTCAAGTCAGGAAACCTGTAGCCTCAGAGCTATCCTGGATGAACAGTTTTATGCATGCAGGACATGATAATGCCTCCTGAGTGACAAGTTTTTCCCTCTTTCCATGAGTAATCATTCTGCTAGGTGTCATCTCACTTAGGAGTCTCTGGAACCAGAGCTGAAGGCAAAGGAGAGCAAATTCCCAGAGGTTTTCACAAAGCTTCATTCCCTTCTTCTTTTTCATATTAAAATTAAAATATTGCTTTTATCTGAGTGTTTTCTACAGGACTCATAACTGGTTGTATTTGTGAATGCAGACATGTGTTTAAAAGATATCTCCTAGCTGGAGGCCCTTGATTCTGATTGTAAACTGACTCATTGTTTTAGGAAGTACAGTGACATACAGATTAGTCAATCCACCATCATAAAGCACAGGGAAGAAAGACAGAGTCAGCAGGGTACCTTGTTGATGACCTACATTTCTTTACAAAACGTCCATTAAACAGCAAAATTTTCTTCATCAGTTGCAGAGATAAGCTTGGCCTTTAAAAGTCTCTGCAACTGTCTGGCTGCAAGGAAGACATGCTGGGGTTCAGAAAAACGCTTGTTATTTCCTCCTTGCCCTCTTTCTTACACATGTCCTTCCTTGGTAAAGCTGTCCAGCACAGCATTGCTTGGAGAGCCATCAACCAAACCACCCAGTCACTAGCATAAGGATTAGGGAGACCAGACAGTGAAAATAATGTTCAAGAAATACTAACATGGAGACAAATGTGAGGAGAAAAATACTCCACAGAAAAAAAGGGTAGTCCAACAGCTCAAAATTTAACTTGGTGTTTTTTCTTGGGGTGTCAAAACTAGTCCTCACAGAAAGACAGAATTTTCTGAGTTGAAAGTGACCCACAAGGATCATTGAGTTCAACTCTTAAGCAAATGGCCCATACAGAGATTGAACCCACAACCTTGGTGTTTCTAGTTTGAACTTGGACATGGGAGGAATTCCTTATCTGTGGTTTTGTCGCTAAAACAAAGTCCTGACAGTTACTGACATGTGACACTGGTTGCTTGAAGATGGACATTACTGCAAGGAGAGATGGACATGCAGGCTTTTGTGATTTTTTGAGTCTTTAGTTTTTTCCAGTATGTTCTGGAAAGAATGTTGTTTTATAGGACTGAGACACAGGATCCCCCTCTAACAATGCTCACCCATGTGGCTTGCTGAGATCAAAGCAAAATGCAGGAGGAATGTTCTAAATAAAAAAATCTATTCCAAAACGTATCACATCTTTCCGTAATCCACGTACAGCAACTTTCGTAATCCTGGAGACAAAAGGCTGTCATTTAAAAATAATTATTATATTGTTTCAGAAAACATCTTCCTGCTCCAAGCTCCATGCTGTCCTCCAGAACATTTCCCCCAGCATCTCAAATTTATTATAAAGTATGGAGCTTATTATTAGAGCACATGGTCATAAGTTTTATATTCACTTTTGGCAGCATGGGAATGTCTATTTACATCAGAATTTTCTTGTAAATCCACTAAGGTGTAGGGAAAAAGTAAAAAAAAAAAGCTTCTTTATAAAAATTAGAAGATATCCCATTGACCTTATGTTCTGGCAAACTATTGATTATATGCTCAGGTTCAAACATCTCATCAAGAAACACAGATCAGATGCTGATAGGAAAATCCTTTCAACACATCGATTAGAGAGTTTTTTGAAACACTGTAGGAGTCAAGACTATTAATCTTGGGGAAAGGAAAGGTCTGGGTGGAATCTGTTCAGAAAGTAAATATAATTTGCTGGTATTTTAAAGGAAAAGTGTAAAAAGACAACAATGCTCATAAGCCTAAAGCAAGCCCATAAGCATGTGATTACAGATAAAACAACGTGGAAAAACAAATAGCAGTTTGGGTTTTTTAAATACAAGTTAGACTCTAAAATCAAGGATTTAATTAGTTCATGAAGAAAATACCATAGTCTGACCCAAATCTCTGCACTCTTTCTACAGAAACATATATATATATCCAGCCAGAAGAAAATATTAATTTTATAACATATACATGGTGTATAAATATATCACACATAATGATGCATTCAATATATCATGTGTGATAAAAATGTATCATTAATATGTAGTAGTATTTATTCAATTGCAAATACATAAAAGTAGGTAAGTAGGTTCCTCATTTCAAACAAAAAAACCCCAACTTTTTAAAGCCATTTACAGAATTTTCATAGAATTGCAAAAGTTGGAAAAGACCTTTAAGATCATCTAGTCCAACTGTCAATTTAGCATGACCACCATGCCCACCATTAAACCACATCCTCAAATGTCATACCCACATGTTTTTTTGAACATTTTCAGGATGGTGACTCTACCACTTCAAATAGAAACATTTTTCAAAAGAGTGTATTTCTAACCACAGCTCTTTGAAACTCGGTTTGTGTGCTCGACACTTCACCTGAGGTGTAGATATTTATGAAGATGTATTTATATATGTGTAGTTTACAAATTAACAGTCCTAGAGTGCTCTAATATCTGGTAAAGGCATGAATAAAATAATAATTTCTGGTCTGAGCTTTTGCTTTATATCCAAGAATAGTGGCATGAATCACTAGTCTTAAACAAGAACTCAATACACTATAATACATTATCTTAATTTAAAGGACTTATAGATTTAATTCCAAGATGATTTGTGACTGGAATATGTTGCTGGTGGTGGCCAATCCTTGTATTAAACCGGTAATTTTCTTTCTCTGGATTTCCAGGTCACAGAATCACAAAATATGCTGAATTGGAAGACACCCACAAGGATCATTGAGTCCAGCTCCTGGCACTGCACAGGACCATTCCCAAGAGACACCATGTGCCTGAGAGTATCATCCAAACACTTCTTGAGCTCTGTCAGGCCTGGTGCTCTGATTACTGCCCTGGGGAGCCTCTTCCAGTTTCCAGTTGAGTGAAGAACTATTTCCTAATATACAACCTGAACCTCCCCTGACACAACTTCAGACCTCTGCCTTGGGACCTGTCACTGGTCACCAAAGAGAAGACATCAGTGCCTGCCCCTTCACTTCCCTTCATGAATAAGTTGTCACTGCAATGAGGCTTCCCCTCAGCCTCCTCTTCTCCAGGCTGAACAGACCAAGTGAGCTCAGCTACTCCTCCTATGGCTTCACCTCAAGGCCCTTCACCATCCTCACTACCCTCCTCTAGACTCTCTCTAATAGCTTAATACCTGTCTTATATCACAGTGCCCAAAACTGCCCACAATATCTGAGGTGAGGCCCCCCCAGTGCAGAGCAGAGCGGGACAATCCCCTCCCTCGCCCGGCTGGCGATGCTGTGCCTGATGCCCCCCAGGACAGGGTTGGCCCTCCTGGCTGCCAGGGCACTGCTGACTCATATTCAACTTGCCATCCACCAGGACTCCCAGGGCCCTTTTCTGTGGCACTGCTTTCCACCATCTCATTCCCCGGTCTCTACATCCAGGGTTACCCCATCCCAAGTGCAGAATCCGGCACTTCCCCTTGAGATTCATAGAGTTGTTGATTGCTCAGTCCCTCTAACTTGTTGAGGTCTCTCTTCAGGCCCTCCCTGCCTTCAAGGGAATCAACAGCTCCTCTCAGTTCTGTGCCATCTGCAAACTTGCTTAGTATCCCTTTTCAGTCCTGTGTCCAAGTAATTTATGAAGATGTAGAAGAGCACAGGACCCAAGATGGAGCCCTGTGGAACCCCACTAGTGACAGGTCCCCAGTCTGATGTCACCCCACTCACTATTACCCTCTGTGCTCGACCCATGAGCCAATTGTTCACCCACCACATGCTGTGTTTATCCAGCTGTGGGCTGGACATTTTGTCCAGAAGGATCCTGGGGGAGACAGTTTCAGCTTTACTGAAATCCAAAAAGACTACATCAAGTGGCTTCCCTTGATCAATCAGGTGGGTTACCTTGTCACAAAAGGAAATGACTGCATTGTTTTTCAGATGTTTTTCAGCACTTCACAGAATAATCTTCTCCATAACTTTACCAGGCACTGAAGTGAGACTGACAGGCCTGTAGTTTCTGGGGTCCTCCTGTTTGACCTTCCTGAAAATCGGGACAACGTTCACCAGTTTTCAGTCAACTGGGACCTCCCTGGATTCCCAAGATAGCTCAAAAACCATAAAGAGAAGTTTTGCAACGACATCAGCCAGCTCTTGGAGGATTCTGGGATGAATCTGATCAGACCTCATAGATTTACAGGGATCCAGCTGGAGCAGGAGATCCCACACAATTTCAGAGTCAACTGGGAGTAGATCATTCTCACAGTCATGGTCCTCCAACTCAGGGCACTGAGACCCCCCTTGGTCTGTCATACCTGTTGAAGACAGAGGCAAAGCAAGCATTAAACACCTCTGCCTTGTCTCTGTCCCTGTTTGTGACATGACCATCCTCATTCTGTAATGGGCCAATGATATTTCTATACTGTGTATTTCCATTAATATATTTGAAAATACTCTTTTTAAAGTCCCCCACATTTCTAGCCAGCTTAAACTCCAGTTGAGTTTTGTCTGCATTAATTTTCTCCCTGCACTGGCAAGCAGCATCTCTGATTTCTTCCCACGTCACTTGACCTTGCTTCTACTGGGCATATACCTTTCTTTTTTGCCTTATTTCCAAGAGAAGATTCCTGTTCAGCCAAGCTGACCTTCTGCCTCACTTGCTTGACTTCCAACACTTGGGAATTACTTTCTCCTTTGCCCTTAGGAGGTAATGTTTAAAAGGTGGCCAACACTGATGGACCCCAGCATCTGCAAAAACATTTTCCCAATGGACCTTTCTAATACCCTGAGCGGCCTGAAGGCTGTTTTCATCATGTCCAGAGCTGAGGTTTTGCTGGCACTTCTTCCTCTTTCAAAAAAGATTTTAAACTTGTTCGCTTCATGGTCACTGTAGCCAAAATGGTCACCAATCTCCACTTCACTCACGAGATCCGCTCTGTTGACAAGCAGCAGATGGAAGAGAGCATCTTTCCAAGTCAGCTGCCTTAGGGCCTGTTCCATAAAGTTGTCATCCAGGTTTTATAGGAATCTTCTGGCCCAGATTGTACCAGCTGTGTGATGCTCCATTAATTTCTGGCAAGTTGAAGTCCTCCATAAGGACAAGGGCTGTTGACTTGGAGGTGTCCCATAGTTCCTGAAAGAATAGTTTGTCGGCATCACCATCCTGGCCAGGAGGTCTGTAGCAGACTCCCACAATGACATCCACATTATTTGTTTGCCCCTTGATTCTTACCTACAGGCTCTCAACTGTGCCAGGACCAGCTGTGAGCTCCATTCATTCTAACCCTTCTATTACATTCAGTGTCCCCCCACCCCACACCTCTTCTGCCTTGCCTACCCCTCCTGAAGAGCCTGTAACCATCCAACAGGGCACTCCAGCCACAGGACTCATCCCACCAGGTTTCACTAATGCCAATGATGTCAAATATCTGTGACTGGGCCAAAGCTTCAAGCTGCTCTTGTTTGTTCCTCATGCTCATGCTATGTGTATTGGTGCAGAAACATTTCAGGTCGTATTCATCCCTGAGCACAGGGATTTGCACCACACAGAAAATTTGCATCAGAAGCTTTCAGTAAATCCTCAGTTACACACTGAAAGGTTCTCTTTCAGTTAAACCTGGTGATTTAAAATTCAGTTTTTGCTAATGTGAGAAGAGTTCATTAAATTAAATTACTGATTACAAATTACACTTTCCCTTGATTTCTCTCACACAAACTATTTATTCAGTAAAATCAATTTAGGATTGCCTAAACTTTTCACACCAGACTAGAAGATGGTTGAGTAATTTCTAATCAGTTTCTTTATATCCAAAAAAATTCATAATATGCTTTCTTCCAAGTAAAGCATGTGACATTCCTCTGATGCACCCAGAACATCTCAGATTGGCTGTCTCTGGGCAGAATCACAGATGCCATTTCCTTTCCAGAAGAGAGATTATCCAGCTGAGCCCACGAGCTCCCTGGCCATGGTCATTTCCATTTCCATGCTGTCTGACCCCTTTGTGATTCTGCCTTTCCCACACACATGACATTATCAGCTTCCTGGAAAGCTGAGACAAGGTAATAACTTAGTAGTTATGTAATGCCTAATGCAGTCATGGGGGAGGCAATTATACACAGCGGCCTTGCTGTTTCTTTCATTTTCTATCTTTGTGTCTTGAGAACTACCTGATAGTTGTTTTAATTTTTTCAGCATTCAAATCTGCTTGATTTGACATTATTCTCACTTCATCCTTATTATTCTGACACCTAAAATACAACTAAATTTGGTGATAAAGGTATTTTCCCCTTCTGGTAGGTTGTTTGTTCACTTGTAGTATCTTTTTTTGAGATGAGTATTTAGCCTAAAGGTGTTCAATTCTTGGTAACTTTTGCTCCTTCTAAATAGAATTCAATCCTTGGCCTGTATAGCCCAATTGAATTCACTGGATATTCAATCCACACTAAATAAAAAATTCATAATAAACTGTCTCAGTTAACATACTTATCCTGATAACAGATGAACTCAATGGAGGAAGGGACTATGAGGGTTGGTAAAGGATTCCATTTGTCTCTCAGTTTTAAAAACTTATCCCATCTATTGCTAACTTTGTGTTGTCAATCATCCTAAAATCAGTTCAAACAAATTTTTTCAAGACTAAAGTCTTTACTCTCTTGTCATGGTTTTTAATCTCTGTGTTGGGAGATTTCATTACATTCCCATTTCTCTGCAGTAGAATTGAAAGTAAAAGGTATAGCAGTTTTCCTTACTCTGCAGTGCTTGCCATTTTTTATACTGACACCTTTCCCCTCTGCCATAGCTCCGACTGTTCATGGCAGCTCGCAGGTGTGTCAGCTGGGGGCATTACCTGGCCCCCTAGCACTGTTTGGATAAACATACTCTGTAAAACAATGCTGTAGAGTAAAGGTGTGGTTTTATTTGCTTCTAGAGGTAAAACACAGAGGTAAGAAAATGCAGATCTGAAGGTGCCAAAGGTCTCAAGAGGCTGATTTCAAGGGATCCTTCAACCCTCAAATTCACAGTGTCACAGAACAGCCTCATCAGTGCTTTTGGGACCCTCAACTACTGTCAATAGTGAAGGCTTAGGGCCAAAAATGCAATCATTGCAAGTGTCCCCTTCTCCACCACGTGCAAAGTCAGAAACTTGGCTGGAGGACTGTGATTTAAGCTGGGGTTTCCTGGCATAGATAGCACAACAGGTTACATCTGTCAGAGGATATGGCAAGCAGATGGTCTTTTTCTATGTTTTTCTTATTAATCCCCAAGATGTTATTCTCATAATGTTTTGCACCAGTTCATTCAATATGTCTTTTGCCATGATTTTTGTTTGTAAAATAAAGGGCAACATTATTGTTTCTACCTGTATATACAATCTGAATAAGTCCATTTTTCCAAGTTAACATTTGCTTTGATAAACTGGAGACAGTATGCCTGCAGCTATCACAACATAGTAAAGGAAGAATACCCAAGTTAAAAATAGACTCATACAAAATAGTCTCCCATGGCAAAGGGCAGGAAATTGGTTGCAGTTGAACTAATTTTTCTCTCTAAAAGATCTGTAGCTGCCATTTGCTACACAGATTATGCTCATCCCCAGGCAATTCCAGACCCCTTCAGAAAACCATGTAAAACTTCGTGCTGCACTGCCTATATATGGTTTGATTCCTCATGCCTGTAGCTCTTTGGTACAGAAGAAATGTGCGTCTTTATAGGAGTAATGTAGAAAGTGCCTATTGTTTAAATTACTCATTTATAGTATTTCCTCTTTCTGAGTGAACAGTAAAGGAAGTGAATCCCAAAACAGGGAACTTGCATCCAGGATTGTAAACTCTTCACTCTTGGATCTCTTAAATAGATACACCGAGGCAAAATCACTCAAAAACCCATGTCTGGTCCAGTACAATGTAGACTACCATACAGGGACATAAGGCTTGAAACAATTTTTGGAAGTAGATATCATGTTCACAGATATAACTGAAGCTTGATTTGCTAGTCAGTGCAAGATTATAGATGAAATAGTGATGTTTAAAATATAGCCAATGTAAAACTTTGTATAAAACTTCTACTTATGTTAAGCTGATAAACATTAGAGAATTACCTTCTTGTTATCAAAATACACTCAAGTCTAAGCTCCAGTGCTGGGTGCCTTCCATGAAAATGCACAAGGCAATTGTTCACTCTGTGACCACTTGATATGTATGAAAATATATCAAAAAATATGCATATGTATTTAATAACTTTCTAGCTGTTACCTGCAGGCATATTTGTGCATCCACCAAAAGCAGGCAAACTATTACCTAATGACTTGATTAATCTGGTACCAGGTTGCCCTATCATATATATCAGTGTGATTCAGAGGTAAAAGACCATAAAATGAATGAAATGGTTGTAACTGAAACAAAAGAAGAAAATGTTTATGCTAATCTAGTGGATCTTCTATTATAATATTCAAATATCTTCCTTCTTTGAAAATCAATTTACACAAAGATCAATACTGAATAGAAGCTGAGAGTTTTTTCATGTATGTGGTGTTTTGTGTGATTATCTATAAATCAGTTTATCTCTAAAGTTTAACTTCTCTCTAAACTTGAAATGAAAACCAAGGGGCGAAGATGCACACCGAGAACAGAGAAATTAAGACCAACAATGTAAAAAGGACAAAGTCCAAAGCTACAGAGGGCTAAGTGAATGTAGCATAAAAGTTAGACGGACATCGGAGAGGTGAAGGGGGTTATATGCCATTCCCAAGTGGGTCGCATCTGCCTCCCGCAAACCCGGTGAAATGCAGGGGGGAGGAGGAGGCGTGTGTGTCTGTGTGTGTGTGAATTTAAACCAAACAATGATTTTCTGCAGCCACCTTGTGTCTAAAATGGAGATTGCAGCTCTCAAAATCTGTTCTCGTAAGGCGAGTGCCCTGCTTCAGCAAGGTGCTGCACCCAAGTGACTTGAGGCTAACAATTGTTGCTGCTGGTGCCAGGGAACCTCTTCACACGTGGAGAATTATGGCATTGGGAAAATACTCTGAGTTAGGGTGGATTTGCACTGATACTCAGTTTCTAGGAGAAAATGTCACATAGCAAGAAAACATTAAATTTAGATCCAATTCCTTTGCAGCTTAAATTTTGCAGCATCAAATGGGATCTTGTCATTTATCTTAATGCTCAGTTAGGTCCTATTGAGTACTATTTTTTAGAGTGCAAAAAGCGCAAGGTCTTATAGTCTTCTTTTCAAAATGGGCTAGCACTGTGGTTGAAAGAAGAAATTCACAGAAATGAGACATCAGAAACCAGAAATGGCCATTGGATGAGTTTTAGTCTGCAGTCCCAAAAATCTCTTACTAGATAACACTGCATCTGCTCCAGACACAAGCAACAAGGTGCAAGCTCACTTTGGACTAGGAAAACTAAGTGCTTTGTCATTGATATAACCCTTGTTTCTCTTTTCTCCAATCATGCATTTAACTTAAATTCAGAGAGAAGACACAAGTGACAGTTATCATTTTCCATGACAGGTTTGTAATAAGGACAAGGATTATTTCCCGTTTAGGGCAAAAAGCTGTCTACTGTTCTTCTATGACAATATTCTTAACTCTTCCACTTCACCACCACTGAAACAATGATTTCCACTTGGCTCATCTACCCGGGTGCTGGGCTGGCACCATGTGATAGCCTTCAGAGCGGCTGCAACACCCCAGACAGCTTAACTGCTCTGAGTGTTTAACTCCCAGCAGTTCACTAGGACGAAAACTGAGTCAGACGCATTTTGGAACAAGTCTTTTTGTCTCTCCCTTTTGCTCATGGAGGCAGACTGCAGGTCCTAACCTTTATGTTTGTTTATTCCTGGAAATCTGGGATCTGCGCTTATGTGAGGTGAATAGCTTTCCTCCATACATTTCCAAATTATAAACTCTATATTTTTTTGTGTGTGGCAGCGGAAGCCGAAAGTGACCTCTTTAAGGCAAACACTTTTCCTTCAGCCGGATAATGCTGAGGAGCATTTACCAGTGGCAAATAGCTAGTGTCATGCTGTTAGAATTAGTGACACTGGGAGCAGACACATGTTCTTTACCAGTGAGCCAGTCTCTACGGAAATTATCCGAATTTTGTACCTTATGGTTGGGCTTTTCAAAAACGTTTTTAAAATACATACTCCAAGAAAAGCAGAAGCAGCAAAATAAGCCAAAAGAGAAAGCAGGTTCCAGCCTGCCAGGGAAAGGAGCAGGTTGTATTTTAAGTCAGTTGTGAGAGAATCGTCGATCGTGCAAATGTTTGGCAAATGAGATCAACAGGATGTAACAGCTGTATCAATAAGACAAATTAGAGGAATTACTCCAAACCACCAAGCAAAAGGGGACACAAATTACAGTTTGGTATTTTGTTTACAGGCCAGGCAAGGTCAAACTACTATTATTGTTGCTCATTGGCTTTCCACTGCTCAGACTGCAGATGTAAAAGTGGGCATTGTGGATGGCACAGTGGTTGAAATAGGAACACACACAGAGATGATGGAGAAAAAGGAGCCATGTTATTCACTTGCAACCTCACAGGTACATTTATTTTCATTGGTATTATTACTTGCATAAACATAGTATGCAGGATAGATATATCATGGATCAAATCATATTTTAGATATGGGAGCTGGAAATATGACCTTGCACAGATACATTTGTTACTCAGCCATTTTACAAGTGATGGTTTCTTTTATGCAACCCAGTGAATTTGTTTATTTCTGAATGGCTCAGGTGACATTTAAAAGATAACTTGTCTCATGATTCATGCATAATCTGGCACATGCTTTAAGGTAACACTTAAGCACAGATGCAGACACACCAAGTGACCTAACAGCTAGACTGTGACCATCAGCAAGAAAACCCTTTCATACTGTGCTGTCAGTGCTGCCAGGTACCTCCAAAATCAACCCACCTCTAAGTAAGATTGCACCTCTTTATATCATTCCTCTGCAATCTCCTGGCAAGCATTTTGCCTGTAATCTCAATTAGATGTGTGGGTGTAGGTTTCCACAGTTCAGAGTGGGCTGTAAAGACAAAAGCAGTAGCTGAGGCTGTAACTCTGAGCTCTACCTGTGCTGTAGGAGCTAATCTGAAAACAAAAGTAAGAGAAAGACACAAAAATCATGCCAGCCAGCACCTTTTTTTTGTGCAGATATATTAACAGTTTGGACCTTTTTCCCATGCTAGTCTACCTCTAACAGCAAAATGAAAAGTATAAATGAAACCATAGGAAATCCAGAGACAGGCCAAGCAGGGTTGGATTGTCCACCACTCCATCTAATGAGGTTTCAGCAATTGCAACTCTGACAGGCAGAAAAGTTCAGCAGCATGGATAGGAGAGAGAGAGACACAATGTCTTGACCTAGCGCACTGTCCATTCACATAGTATTTACAGGAGCATAACTTGAGACAATTCTGTTTAACACAAGCAAGTTAAAATGGACAGTAAAAGCAGTGGGACTGGATTTCCAGGGGTTACTAAAGCACAGCTTAAAAGCTGTGTTCTGGAAAATTACTTTAAAACATATACTTATCTGGCCCTGCCCAGGAATGCCATGTAGGCATGTAATGCCATTTAATAGGTGTGGTTCTGCCATGGCTGGCAGTGTGCTGTGGCCAGTCTTTCATAGGCATACTGTCTAGAAGTAGCTAACTTAGATATCTCAGTGAGGGAAAGGTGGATGGAAATAAAAGGACTCACAAAGGAAATGACTGCAAAATTTTAAGGGTGAAATCTATTTTACCTTGATCATAGCTTTAGTAACCTGTAGACACTGACAAAGATGCACTTGCAAATTGCAGCAACGACCAAACACGTTTTCTCAAGAATTTGCCAAAACATTAAAAAAAATGAAATTTAGAGTCTTCAGTGAATGTAAGAATCTATTGTTTGCTTGCAAACTTTGTAATCTGGAGGCGTGCTAAGTAATTGCATCATTGTAATAAATGGATACTTGCAGGAACCTTTCAAAATCACACGGAATTAACCTCTTGAGGAAAAACAAGAACAGTTTTCCTGGGGCTTGAAAAAACATTTGCCCTATTTTTATACTGTAGATTTGTATGTGGATTTCCTGATGACTAAGGGAAATGTTTATATTGTTACATAGCATCACAGAATTGTTAAGGTTGGAAAAGACATCTAAGATCACCAAGTCCCATAAGCAATAGGTAATTTGGTGAGATGGATAAATCTAAAACTGAATACCAGAGTACTTATGCAAAACTACAAAAAGAAACTAGCCCACTCTTCAGAGCCACAGTGACCAACACAATACATTTCTGATTGACTAAGTTTTTTCACGTCTTGTGAACTTTGAATGAGTTTGAGTGGATGTTACTAATTAGAGGAACTCATGACAACGGAAGATCCTAAGGGTGGATCAGGCATCAACAGCTTGAAATCCAATAGGGCAAATGGAATATTATGCTCTATAATAAGATGATTAAGACTCATTCCCTCAAAAAGTAATGATTTACACTGGCTAAAAGGTCCAGGGATCTCACTGAGCCCTGAAATAACTAGCATGAGGAATATAAACATTTGCCAAACAGCGTAACTGTGGACTCTCCAGCTTTGGAGCTGGTGAAGACTTAAACAGTGAGGCCTCAAGCAGCTGACTCTGAGCACAGGGTGGACTGGATGACCTCTGGACATTCTTTCTGACCAACAAGGTTCTGTGAATTTATGACAGATAATGATAGGTCCTGCATACCACTTCCCCTTTCATACTGACATCACTTCTTCAGAAAAACACAACTATTTCTGTAGCAATCAGGAGAATTGTTTCCTTTTTCTAAAATTAATGTCATTGATACAGCACAGTTATTAAGGTGGCTTCTGTTGTTATTTGCGGTCCTGAGGCACCACTATCGAATGAATCAAACCCATGTTCTCATCCTTGTTCTATGCTACTTCAGGATTCTCCTGTTTGATTACTCCTGCACATGCAGAAAACAACATTCAGATCAGTTTATCTTAAAAAGTATAAAAATACTGCAATTTCAAAATATTTTTAAATTTCTTATTTCAGAAGATATTGAAATTAAACAGATATGAATGATCATTTATTGGTCTGTGAGGACCAAACACAGTTTGAAAGGTGCCTAGTGTGTTTTCAATCATGCTTGTTGAAGGTGGAACAATAAGTAATTTAATTATTTAAATAAATTCATTAAAGTGAGCCCATAAGTACCTTTAAAAGTCGTTGATTATCCACACCACAGGGAAACATCAGTTACAATTGCTCCTTAGACTGATCATTTATTAAATATAATTGCCAACCCTTCACTGATCTTTAATCCCCAAGCTCAAAAAGGATATGGCTTTGGTTTCTGAAACAGTCCTGAATGTGGTCATGCTTGGTTCAGGAAAAGAATGACTGGGTTCTCCTACTTAAAATAGTTGTTCTTGGCATAGTTTCTTGGTGGTATAGTGAGTCCTAGCACATATATGGCCCATTTCCCATTTACAAAGCATGAAGAATTAATGACTGAGCATTTACAGTATATTTGTGAATACATTTTCCCAGGACACTTTGCTGTATCTCAGGAACACATGAGGCTTTTACTCATATTTTTTATTCGTACAAGTGAATCCCTGGAATCTCTGTTTTTCAGTTGTTGTGTTTACATTGCTAAGTCATTCCTTTCTCTAGCATCCCATACTGCAAACAGACGTATTTCTGAACAGAGAGAGAGTCCCAGCCCCAAACCTTAACTATTGAGTGATTCTGTCTGATCCAACTCTCGCTTGAAGCAGAGCAAGCTATGAAGCTAGGTCAGGTTACTCAGGGCTCTTGAACAGGTAAGTCCTGAATAGCCCTAAGTTTGGCAAACCCACAGCCAGCCTCTCTGGGCAGCCAGAGCTAGTGCTTGGCTGCCCCGCTGTGAAGACTGTGCTCCTATTCTTCAGTCAGAATTTCCTTTCTGTAGCTAGTATATTTTGCACATCATCTTTTTGCTGTGCAACTCTGTAAGCCCTCAAGTCTTGAGCTATGAGCTCACCAAAGGTTTTACTTCAAAAATATACAAAGCTACAATATCCACCCTTTGGACATGACAGAAGGGCCTCCAGTTCCTTTAACACCTTAAGAGAGTGCAAAGGAGAAATGCTGCACACGTGTTCTCAGGTGGTACTTAACTGGTAAAATTTAGGAAATGAGAGCTCTTGGCAAAAGTTTCAAGGGTAACATACAACCAAAACAAAGAATTCCACAAAACATTGACTTAGCACCTGCTAACACATACAACTTAGCAAATCCAGCCTGTTTGGTCCCAAGTTACCCAAAATATTCAGAAATAAGATTAAAAGAGACTTACAATCTCTGAGGACAATCTGGCTCCAGCTTCTCTGTAGCTTCCCATTACCTAGTTGAAGACAGCAACCAAACTGAACAAATCCATTTCCCTCAGCATCTCAGTATCCTCTCATACACAGTGTTCCAGACCCCTCTTTATCCTTGCAGCCTTCTGCAGGGCTCATTTCAGTATGTCAATGCCTTTCTTGTTGTGCAGTGGGAAGCCCAGGGTTGGACACAGTGCGTGTGACACTCCCAGTCTCTGAATGGAAACTTATCACCTCCCTCCCTGCTGACTGCACGACTCTGCTGGTCACCCTTGTGTGGTTGTCTCTCTTCACTGGAAGGACACACTGCTCATCACATCCACCATGTAGTCCAGCAGGATGCTCAGATATTTATAAAATAAGGGAGACTGATAACCCGGTAGTAAGAAGCTGAAAACTGGCAGTAACACAGTCTCACTTAGGACAGTCAAAGCTGTAGTCAAGAAACCTTACAAGTATAGTGCAAAAAAATACACGCATAAAGAAATTTTCTGTGTATGACTGAAATATGTACCTGTATGTGTATCTAAGTATATTTTAAATGCATAGATTCAGTGTAAATAAGCCCAAAATATTCTTGTGAAGTCTGAGCAAAACTATGATGACTGCTTATTTTGAGAAAAGCTACACGTAATCACCGTTTCTGTTGCTGTTTTGTCTGTGAAAATAGTTTATGTAAACATAACGTGTTTCCAAACTCAGTATCCTCACTTCACCAGAGTTTTATTGATCAGTCTGTTAGAAAAACAAAGCCAAGTTAATATAAACACTGAAAAAAATTCCCCTCACAAGTATAGTACGTGATCTGGAAAAGTACTTTTCATTTACATTCTCATTTAATTTGGGCTTCCTTTTTAAGATTTCATCTAAATATTGATCTGTGGAAAACAATTTCCATAGAAGTACTATATATAAATGTCTAATTTAAATTGTAAGTTTCTCCATTTTTTTCTAGTGCACAAACAGCCAAGCCCTATTACTCTGAACAGTTTGATATGATAAATATTTATCCAAGCCTAGTGGTGATTTGTTATTGTGAGGGTAGACTGTGTCTTCAGCCCAAGTTTATTTCCACAGTTGCATCTGGAGTTAATGAAGTCCATATTGTCACACTGATGATGTTCCTTCAAAATGCACATTAAAACCCAACGTCTTTTACAGAGTTTGCAACACAACTGCTTTGGAAAATTTTACACTGAGTTCACTCTCAGTCTGGAAATAATCACTCATATAGTATTTTCCTCCCTTCTCTGTTCCACTATGACTGAGAATTGTATAAAATTCATGAACTACAGCACTCTTTAGTGAGTTATTAAATCAATACTGTTTTTTCTTGTCTTTTAACCTTTTGTTTACAAAAAGAATGATAATTAGGGAACTCATGATGAAACCCTTGCCTTTTTCATTACATTAGTGACATTTAGCTAATCAGTTAAATCTTGCAGGTAATTCTTAGGTTTACTAGAATAAGAAGCAATTTCTATTCTGCTTGTTTAAATTGGAATAGATTTAGCTTTCACAAGCCAAGGGATCATGACATGAGAGGTGAAGAAGTATTTGACTATGCAACTGTCTTTGCCAGTCTCTTTAATATTTACCTGTAATATTCTATTCTTAAAGGCTACTGCAATAACCTGTATATGGCATGCAAAAACAGCAGAGTGCCTATAAGTGTAAAAGTGAAATACAGCACATACACAGTTGTTTTCTTTCAAGGATTTTGTTATAGAAAAGTGGGAGAAATTCTAAGAACATTGGTTAGGTGTACAGAATTTAAAATCTTACTTTAATGGGTTGTTGTCAAGCACACTAATGAACAAAAATCTTTGTTACATAAATTAATAGGAAATAGCTCTAGTCACATTTTACTCTTGTCGATTTCCATACTATTGTATCGACTTTTACAGGAAAAAAAAAAAGAAAAGATAATACTTGAAACATTGGCTAATTACTTATCTTTTGGTGCACCTATAAGTCTCAGAGATCTTTGCTAAGTACACAAACAACTAAACATTGTCTTCTTCCACAATTTCCGTGACCAATCATGGCACTAGAATCCAGTGGAAATTTAATAATTGGCTCAACTAATCAAAAATGATGCAATAAGTTTTTGTATGTTTATCTACAACACACACCACACACATATGTGCACAGAAAGTTTGCAAGAACCTCCACTGTTTGGCCACTGTCCCCATTTTGCTGATTAAGACACAAGACATTGTTTCTTATTTTTAGCTGTCATAACTCTGCCTGCCAAGAGCAAATGATTAATCAGGTCCTTAAAATGACTTAACAGCTGTAAATCAAGTTGTAATTTTAAGAAGCAGAGCTCATGGACAAAATAGCTGTTTCATTTGCCAGGGAGCAGAAAGATATATTTAGTCACGTCTGGATGCTAAAATTGCCTCCCCATCAGAGCTTTTAGAAGGTCAAGTTGATTATTCCTCAAACCTTGTCTGCATGTTGTTCCTGAAAACATCTCACCACAACATGCATAAATTCCCAGTTTTTTCAGCTTTTCCGGTTATCACAGCCACAAGTCTCTTTGAAGCTGGACCATTCTTGAGAAAATAGGAGGTGTTTCCACACATTGTTGGCTCTGTGTCCTGGACTTTGTTCTCCATGTGTCTCTGAGGCTCTGAGCCTGCTTTTCATGCTGCTCCTTCCATCCTTACTTCTGCCAAAATCTATTAGCCAAGATCAAGCAAGCAAATCCATCTGAAAGTAACAATTTTTCCAGAGTCACCTACATGTCTCTCCATTTTGTATTCCAGCACTCATAATTATTCTGGGAGCAAATTTCTGGCCGTTCTCAGTGCCAGGTTCAGCAGCTATTTCAGGGACACTTTACTGAAAACCATTTAGAAGGTATTCATGGTATATGAGTGGCATGCAGTTCACTGGGTGGGAATGACCATGCTTACAAATGTGGCCAGGGCAGCAGTGTAGGCTGCTCACTCAGAATGCTGAATAGTTGAAGCTGGAGAAGCATTCCTGTGTATCTACTGCCCAGCAGTGTTTGCCATAACCAAATTACTTGCTACAACTGATTGTCAAATGAAAGCTTAAATCATATTCTGCTTATTTTACAACCAACCTTTGTTTAAAAGGCCTATTTCTTCATGCAGTGGAGCCAGTGGAGCAAATCTGTGGTCTTTATTGTCAGACCAATCCTATCTCATATCAAGAAAATTGACATTCTGTGTTTAATGAGCTCTGTAATACATCCACTGCAAAGTTTTCAGTAATGATTTTGAAAGTCTTTCTTTAAACTTCAAGATGACTAGAAACTTTAAAAACACCCTGAAAGCCTATTTTTCTAAAAACATATTTTTCAGGCCATGTTGATGTCATTTGGACCACAACATTAACAAGTGTAGCATGGTCCATGACACAATGGAAGTAGTCTCAATTGAAATCAACACCTGCATCAAAATAGCCTGCTCACTGTTATAGTAAAGTTTAAGCTGGAAAAATATTTGAAAAATTAAGCCTTTTGCAGATCTTCGTTTTGCAGCTACCTTCACTCCACTTCAGCCTTGGGATCAGCCTTATCCTAATGCTAACAGACCAGAAGGCTATATAATTTCTCATTGTATCCCATAACTGATATTCAATTGATCAGTAACAAAAGGTCCATCTGATGTACAGGCCCTCCCAAAGTCCCTACATGAACATGCCACCATTTTGAAAAGGCTGATTGCTGGCTTCCTTTCCTTTCAGACTACAGGTTATAGGGCATAGTAAGGTTTATAGAAGGGACAGAGCTCACAGGAAGAAAGCAGAGGTTCAGCATATAGAACTCGTAGATAATGCAAAATCCAGGACATCATTAGAGTCAAATACCACCTTTACTAAGAATGCAAAAGGTCAATTTTTTAAAGTCTGTAACTATATCTATATTTCCACCAAGAATGAAAATTGGCTGAAAAGATATCGGCATGGTCTGACTCAAGCCAGTAGAGCTATTCCAGTTTAAAATAGGTTAAGATTTGCCCTCAGATGGACATTTGCATGCATCAATCAAGTAATTGCATGTACCAACTGATAGTTATTGTGATTTGCATGTATAAGTGTTCACATTAATTAGCAAGAGCACTATTGAAGTAACGTGTGGGGTGGTTTTTTCATGTGCAAACAGATGCACTTGCAGACACTGAAGATTTTGTTAATAATAATGTGGGAAGGACAGAAGAGGCCTCTTACTGAATAACCTCTTTTCTTCTCTCTCTTCCTCTGCTCCTTAAGTCTGCTCTTATATGAAAATCCCCACTTTAACAGAGAAAAAATAATACTGGAGCTTTGGGGTGAAAGTTAGCCAGAGAAAGAGAAATAAAATCTAACACTGTGTCTGTTGCTGGCATTTCTATGTCAGTTTTACATTGACATTAAATATGGGTCGGTCTTAAAGGATATTAATTGCATCAAACTTATTACAAAATGCATGTTTCTGTATTGAAGCATTGAAAACCAAGCAATGAGTCACACTGGGAGTGAAAAAAAGTCAGGTTTTAGACCTGGGAAAGCAATCAAGTGAACCCAAAGTGTACTTGCGAGAAATTAATGCAAAGTGCCTGTATGTCAACCCAGATAAATTCTAATCAAGCTTAAAGGCTGAAGAAGCAATAGGCATTGAGCTGTGAAGTTAAGAAGTCTGCACCACAACTTTCCAAAAGATTGAGTCTTCTCAGATCTTGGCTTAAGAGGTCAGGCAACTACAGCAAGGGATGTCAAACTTCAAGGTTCTCCAAAGTTTAAGACAACCAAACATTTCAGACTAGCCCAGTTCCAAAAAGAGCAAGGAATTACTGAGAAGGAAGGAGACAAAAGGCACAAATTAATGTATTTCAAATGAACTGTTACAGAAACCCATCCCAGAGAGGTAACAGTTTGAACAACAACAAAGACAAAACAAAAACAAACAAAACAAAAAACAACCAAACAAAAAACCCAATAAAACTAAACAAACAAAAAAATGCAAATAGTACATCTGCCCATACAATCACATTTCTCAAGAATCAAACCAACTTAAATTCAGCAAATAAGAAATAGAAAAAGAAAGAGAAATTTGCAAAAGGCAAAACAATTTGTTTTGATATTGTCAAGCTGAAACTTCTTATTTCAAAACAGGGAAGGATGAGTATTTCAAAAAAGGGTAGCATTAAACAACTTTAATATTTTTTTTTTAAATCACTGAAAAATATACTGATTTTCTGTTTTGGACTGATTTTGATCTATATTTAATTTGCTTATTTTGTGGGTCAGCTGCCAGAATAAATATTGCCATTATTTTCAATGGGTTTAATTCTGTATTCCAGTCTGAACTGAAGCCAGCTAATATAAAATCCTGGAATGTGTTACTTTTCAAAGGCTGGCGTTAAAATGCAAACTAGAGTGGGAGAAGAGAAACTGTGTAATCTCAAAGTGCTCTAACAAGGGTGGTGTGATTCTGTCCTCCAAACACACCACTTCCAGCTCTGTGTGACCAGCAGTTCTATGCACACAGACTACAGATGCACACAGCTTGGGAGGGTGTGTAAAAAAAGATGGTCACTGCCTGGTTGACAGATTGCAATATATGTTGCTGTCAAGGGAGATGAGGCCATGGAGAATGACTTCTCTGACATGTTCATGGCCCTTTATTTTTCTCCTCTTTATTTCACTACTCTCTTATAGGTCTTTCTGTGAGCCAAAGGATGAGATTTTGAATTAATTTAATATTTAACAGTCAATGACAAACTATTTTTTTAAACACCTGGTTATAGCTTACTGGCACGAGACTTGGAGCTGCAACATAAAAAATCTCTGTCTTTGGTATTTCTATCATTACGTCTTTTATATATGGATAACTGCAGATCTTTTCCATAGCATCTGTGCTTCCTGTCACAGGAATGCTATAAATGATGTAAATGGCACGGACAACCAGGATGAAAAGGGACTTGCAGGCATTAGGGAAGGCAAGTCACTCCAACTCCAGATCTTCAGAATTTAAAGGCTCTGTGCTTGTGATGTGGCCTTGTTAATACATGTTTTCTATACAGCTTTTTTCCTCTTTATCTGTACAAGACTTGTCACAGTGGGGGTCTTATAAATGACATTATTGGAGCTAGCACAATGATGCATGCACAATATCAGCACAGTAATACAAACTGCCCAATAACTATAGTATTTTACATATGTATTTTATGCAAACTTGATAATATTGTCACCCATTTGGGTGAGTACCCACTTTACTTTCCATAAAGGGCATATTAAAACTTACAAAAATCACAAAAGAATTAAAAGATCATCCAAACAGTCAGCAAACACAGAGGTAATTTGTGTAACTCTGGATGGATGCATAGGCATGTTTCCTTCCTTCCCAGTCATATAACCTCAAAGAATAAGACATTTCTTTTCCTGTACCTGATACAGCATCTACCAGAATACTCCAAACCCTCACTAAGAAAATACCACTGCAAGGTATCATTGGAAAGAATGACTGACAATCCTGTTTTATGTGGTAGTTTTTCCTGTTTCACTAAAGGTAGCAGCTGGAGATATGAAGTAC
The DNA here is from genome assembly GCA_013400415.1 of Scytalopus superciliaris. NCBI lineage: Eukaryota > Metazoa > Chordata > Aves > Passeriformes > Rhinocryptidae > Scytalopus > Scytalopus superciliaris. The sequence goes on from VXBX01002897.1 coordinate 226,320, forward strand.
ATTTCATTAACAAAAGAATATTTCTGATAAAAGAAAAAAAGAAAATCCACAGAGGCCATATGTGTCAGAAATGATTCACGCAATCAAGTCTTATCAGTCTGAGTGATCTCAATAATTACTGAAAGCACTGAAGTTGTATGCATTGTCTTTTTCATCTCTTTTGCAATCATCCCTTTAATCTTTTTCAATTTTGTTGACAAAACTAAATATTAAATCAATTCAGATACTCCACAAAAGCAAAAAGCAGGAGGGAAAGACTAGCAAAAAGCTGTATTAGTAGAGATGAGCACAGAGGTTTCTTAAGGAGGAAGAAACCTTCAATACCAACTTGACAGTGAAAATAAAATAATGCAGAAGAAATACAGATAGTATGGCATCATACATTGTTATTTTCTAGCTCTTTTCATCTTGTTATACTACCTCCCGTGATCATCATTTCTGATATTTAGGTATTTTTTATGTGGGAAAGCTGATACATTTGGCTGACTAGAGGTTAAACGTTGCCCTATTAAAAACAGTTGAAAACATTGCATTTTGTAGTTCCGCGACTTCATCCTGCAAATACTTCTGCTCTTGTTTATGAGAGAGGTATCTTTTCTTTTGCATGCCCTAAGCAGACTGAGACCTAGTCCCTGTTGGTTTCTTAAAAGTAGAAAGAGAAGCATTCAGAGTAACTGACCTCTCACTAAAACTGCCAGAATTATACTGACAGACAGACTTCCAAGGAGTATTGATGGAGCAATGTGCTGTTAGCAATCACTGCCCAGATGTCTTACTTGAGGGATGCTGTTTTTACTGATTCCAGAAAGCTTTTCTCCTCCTTCCTCAAGTGTTGCGTGCCTTTGGTAATAAAAAGTCTGGACAGAACCAGGGGTTTATAGAATTATAGAACCATAAAATCATAGAATAGTTTGGATTGGAAGGGACCTTTAATGGTCATCTAGTCCAATCCTCATGCAATGAGCAGGGATATGTTCAACTAGATCATATTGTTCAGAGACCCTTCAAACCTGATCTTGAATGTTTCCAGGGATGGGGCATCCACCACCTCTCTGGCAACCTGTTCCAGTGTTTCACCACTCTCGTCATATAAAACTTCTTCCTTACATCTAGTCTGAATCTACCCTCTTTTAGTTAAAAAATACTCCCTGCTGTCCTATTGCTACAGACCCTATTAAAAACTTTGTCTTCATCTTTCTTGTAAGCCCCATTTAAGTATTGAAAGGCTTCTATAAGGTGTCCCCAGAGCTTTCTCTTCTCCAGGCTAACCAACCACAATCCTCTCAGTCTGTCGTCATAGGTAACGTGTTCCAGGCCTCTGGTCATTTCTGTGGCCCTTCTCTAGATCTTCTCCAATGAGTCCATGTCTTTCCTGTCTGAGGACTCCAGAGCTGGATACAGTACTCCAGGTGGGATTTCACAAGAGCAGATCTGTAGTGGTAGATGCTCTGCATTAAAGAAAAAAAAAAAATTATTTTCTAGTTTGCATCAGCCAGTCATTTGCACCTGAGTGATAATTCATCACTTCTTACACCTGGTTTTCTAGTGAAAGTAGTGGAAAAGGTTACACTCAATACTATGAGTGTTCCCACTTGTGCATGCAGTCTGTGTGGTGCACCTTACTGTGCACAGGATCTTCCTGCATATACAAACAGCATCTACTAGTGAAGCTGTCTCATTTACAGAACTCTCAGCCTCTTCAAATGGAGATGATGTTGAGTTTTCACAATTGATTAATGTTTCTAAATAGCGAGTATTACAGAAATGCTTAAAATAGAGCCTGACATAGGTGGGTCCTGTTAAGGATTCAATCCGGATTTTCTCTATTTCCCCTGTACTGAAGGACTCAGATTGAGGGTGTACCTAATTATTCATGTGAGACTGACTGTGAAGGGTGTTTCCATGCAACTCATATAAATTAATAAACATAAATGTGTTTCTTAAGAGTGTGCAGATTTACACCTTCCTTCATGTCTTGGAAAATATTTCACTGTCACAAAGATAAATCAGCTTCTGAGTAGAAGGAAATAAATTCTAGTTTACATCTGTATTCTTTAAAACACCAGAGACTCTCCTAAAACTTTTCAGGCCCTGTTTCAGCAACAGCCTTCTGTGATAAAATTGGAACTTAATTTGGCCACTGAGGTTAAAGAAACAAAGCAAGTTTCTATAAATACATTGGCAGCAAAAGAAGACCTAAGGAGAGTCTCCATCCTGTGCTGGATGCAGAGGGTAGCATAGCATCAGGGGAGAAGAAAAAAGTCAAGATACTTAATGCCTTCTTTTCCTCAGTCTTAGTACCAAATACCAGTTGTCCTCAGATACCAGGCTCCCAGGGCTGGAAGTTAGCAATGGGGAGCTGAATGAAACCCCCATAATCCAGGGGAAATGGTTAGTTACCTGCTGAGCCAGTTGGACACCCACAAGTGTATGAGCCCAGAGGGGATGCACCCAAGAGTAATAAGGGAGCTGGCAAAAATCTTGCCACACCACTTTCAGTCATTTACCAGCAGCCCTGGTTAACTGAAGAAGTCCTAGCCAACAGGAAATTGGCAAATGTAGTGCCTATCTGTAAGAAGGGTAAGAAGGATGATCCAGGGAACTACAGGCCTGTCAGCTTGATCTTGGTACTGAGGAAGGTCATGGGGGAGATCATCCTGAGTACCATCACACAGCACATGCAGGACAGCCAGGGAATCAGGCCCAGCCAACGTGGGTTTATGAAAGGCAGGGAGGGCCTGCTTGACCAACCTGATTTCCTCCTAGAGGGGATATATGAGGGAAAGTGTGGATTTTGCCCAACTAGACTTTGGTAAAGTGTTTGACATCATCTCCCCCAGCATTCTCCCACAGAAACTGGCTGCTTATTGCTTGGATGGGTGTAGCCTTTGCTCAGTGAAAAACTGGCTGGATGGTCAGGCCCAGTGAATGGAAATAAACACAGATGGTGGGTGGTCCCTAGTGATGTTCCCTGGCACTCAGTGTTGGGGCCAGTCATGTTTATCTTTATCAGTGATTTAGCCAAGCAAGTGCATCCTCAGTAAGTTCTCAGATGACACCAAGTTAGGTGGGAGAATTGATCTGCAGGAGAGTAGTAAGGCTCGCCTAAGGGGTCTTTGGTGGGCTAGATTGATGGACTGAGGACAACTGCATGATGTTCAACAAAGTAAAATTCAGGGTCCTGCACTTGGATCACAAGAACCCTACAGGCTTGGGGAAGAGTGACTTCAGAGCTGCTCAGCAGGAAGGGCCTCCAGAGTGCTGGTTCACAGCTGGCTGGATATGAGCCAGTGGAGTATCCAGGTGGCCAAGAAGGTCAGTGACGTCCTGGCCTGTATCAGCAATAGTGTGGCCAGCAGGAACAGGGCAATGATCATTCCCCTGTACTCAGCAGTGCTGAGGCCACATCTTGAATCCTGTGTTCAGTTTTGGGTCCTTGACTACAAGAAAGACATAGAGGTGCTGGAATGTGTCCAGAGGACAGCAGTGGAGCTGGTGAAGGGTCTGGAGCACAAGTGTAATAAGGAGCAGTGGAGAGCTGGGGTTGCTTAATCTGGAGAAGAGGAGGCTCGAGTGGGACCTCATTGCTCTCTACAACTACCTGAAAGGACCGAGGTTTGTCTCTTTACCTTTCTCAGGTGAAAGGACAAGAGGAAATGGCATTAAGTTGCACCAGGGGAGGTTCAAATTACATATTAGGGAAAAAAAGATCACTGAAAGAGTGGATTGGTATCGGAATAAGTTACCCAGGGAGGTGGGGGCATCACCATCTCTTGAAGTATTCAAGAGATGTTTGGATATGGTACCTGGGGATATGGTTTAGGGATGATTATGGTGTGGTGAGTTGGCAGTTGGACTAGATGATCTTGAAGATCTCTTCCAACCTTGGTGATTTTGTGATTCTGTGACACATGCCAAGGTTTGCCATGTTGAACTTGGAGCATAAAGAACTGTTCCTAGGAACTTTCTACTCACTTTTAATTAGACCCAGGGGTTTGTTTGTTCCAGATCCGTGAGGCTTTGCCCAGGACCTACCACAAAATTGTATTACAAGTTTGAAAACCTGGAAAATGGCCCTGTCTCTGACACCAGATTTCTGCCTCCAAGATTATGCACATCATGACATGCATGACAGAAATGGTAGGTAGAGAAGCAATGTGTCAAGGCCTGAGAGATCTTTGCTGAGTGAAGACTGGCTATAACATTTATGCTCACCACAACCATGATCCTGGCAAGATATGCCTGGAAGTGCTCTAACAGCACGTAGTATGTCAAGCACAAAAGTAAATTGAGGGCTAGAGGAAAGAATGTGAACCTTTTTCAGGAAAACATGAAGCATGCATTGCTAGGCATTTTACAGTTAAATTGAAACTCTCTAAAAAAACTTTCTGAGCTTGTCAGTGTTTATTTATCCCCTCTTCAGTCATGTCTTCTGTTCCTTTACCACTTTACATTTTGAAATAATTAGTAAAATATGTAGAAACATAGTTATTTTGAACTGAAAAATTAAACCTCTAGGCACACTCTGCATTTTTATCCAAAGCTTTTCAGTAGATAACACATTTCTGGATCCTGTCTGATTCTGGTGTCATACTGCTGGCAATAAAATGTATTTACTCATGTTGTACCTAATCATATATGCTAGTAATATCTGGGAAGATATTGGCAATGTAGGTGAGACAGATCTGAAGGGCACATGATCAAAAAATTTAAATAGGCCCCCAAGAGGTGGGAGTGTCTGAAAGAGAAGTTTGCCATATTAAAAGTGTTTAAATGCTAGATATAAACATATCTTGTTCCAGACAGAGATGTATATTGGAGTAATATGACCACCCAGAGCCAGGGAAGAGAATTACATTGGTGGGCAGAGAGCAGCAGATAAGCCCAACACAAGAGAGACGCCACTGGTGAGCAGGAACATTCATTTAGTAGCTGATTATTAAAATGAAAGATTATGAAATTCATTTTTTGTCATCATTTGTCCTGAAAGTCAGTACGCTGACATTACAGGGAGGATGATTGCTACTGTTACTTATTATTAACATAATGAATTTTAATATTGCTAATCTGTAAGAAAACAGGATGCATTCTTCCTTAGCCAGCTTAAAAATTACTGTCATCAAGTTGCAGGCTAAGAAGAGGAAAGTTATTTTGTTCAGCTTCACCATGACTCTGCAGATGCTGACTGAACCATCCCAGTTTGCATCAGATTAGGCAGATAAACTGTCATCATGTCAATGTGAGTCCAATTTTACTGAGGAATAATTCCAGTCAATATAAGTGGAAATGAAATAATACTTTCAGGCTCTGAATCAGGGACAATGATGAAGACTTATTAAAGAATGGGTCAACATCAGCAACTGCAATAGCTTTGGAATTTGGAAACCTCCTTCATCCCCTTGGGTTGGTCACATCCTCTCTCATTCTGTGAACCCTCCTGTCCTTGCCAGTGTTCCACTTCACTGGGGGATGTACCAGGGCTGTTCTTTCGTTACCTAACATGGAAAATCAGTAATCACACCAGATTTGCTTAGCAGGTACATGAACAGCTGTTGTTCAACGTTCACTCTTCCCTGCCTTCTCCAACTTAAAAAAAAAAAAAAAACAAAACAAAACAACTCATGATTTTTCACTGCAAAGCCCTCAGAAAAGGTAAATCTTGGGGTCTTGTGTAAAAATGTACAGAGATCCCTAACAATGTACAAGAAAAGGGAAAATATGATGACAACAGGGGTGATTTGACCCAGTGTGGATACTCCAGATGGAAACACTAACTTGTGCTCTTGCCACAGTGGAAGTACAGAATGAGTAACAACTGATTCTCAAATTTCTTCTGTTACCCCACTGTGCACAGTCATGTCAGGTTATTATCTTGGCTGCTAGCTCAGAAACTTGTTCAACTAACACGCTGCATGGCAAATGCAGGGTCTTGCTTCAAGTTCTATGCTTACTTCAGTCTGAAAACAGTTATCTTGAGTTTGGTTTTCTTTTGGTTTTTAAATGCTTACCTTTAAAAATTCTGAGCTTTCTTTTAACCTTTAGTTTCTACTTTATTGTAATTTCGTGTGTTTAAGATTGCCAGGTGTACAATTTGTCTTACATAACCAGGAAATGTTTCCCAAATTGGTAATTCTTTCCTGTCTTTCCAGCCCTTTACTAATGTCCTTGATTGAAGAAAAATTACAGCCATCCTCATAAAAGCAAACCAAAGCCTAAAATGTTGTTGTTGAACTGATGAAACTAAGTGCTCAGGAACTTTTTAAAACCACCAGAGACCTTGCTGAAGCCTGTTAACTGCCATTTTAATACAAGTAGATATTTCACTACCTTCTTTCACAGTAGTATTCTTTGATGTTTTAGCATTTATCTGGACACATCCACTATCTGGTGACATTACATAGTTCAACTAAGCCTTGTGTACAAATCATATTGTACAAACTATTTTTTGGTTTTGTTGTTGTGTTTGGTTTGGTTTGGATTTTTGTTTGTTTTTTTTTTTTATTTTGTTTCAGAGTACATGGGGGTGATTTCTGAGTATTTGGGGGTTTTGTTTGAACTAAAGCAGATATTTAAATCTTAAAAGTATGGTTGAACTGGTGTGTGCCAAAAGCCCTTAAAATCCAGCAAAACCTAGTAAAACCAATATAGAGGAATTAAGAGTCATCAGTTTCCTTAGCATCAAGAAGCTCTAATTAACACCTGGAAAGCCAGATGTTTAGCCCAAGGATTACTGATCATCATATGAGCAGGTGACAGAGAGCAAAATGTGCATTAGTGTGTTGTCCCAACTGTGATACTTGAAAGACTCTTCCTGGGTGGAAAGCCCAGTTCTAGTCAAGATACTTAAGCCCTAAATTCCCACGGAGTAGCACTTTATTCATAGTTTCTGATGACAAATGGGTCTGGGTGTACTTTTTATACCTTTTGTTTTACAAGAGAGTCTAGCTAAAAAAAATTCCTGTGGCTTTCAGTGAAATACGTTTTTACCCCTGAGAATATATTTAGAAGTAAATGGGTAATAAAAAGCCATTTTAACGCATCTTCTGCTGTTGGTCTGAAGTTTCTCTCTCAGCACATATATAGTGTAAAAAACCACAACTATTTCTCCAACGCACATCTGAACTGAAAAACAGAAATAGGAGATTAGCATCAGATTCTGGCCCTACTCCTGCAGAAATGGTAGAATAAGTCTCAGTGGATAACTGCCTATATTTTACCCTGCACTTTTAACAACTTTACTACACAGTATAGACTTTGGGTTTTTTGGGAGGAAAAAGATTTGCAGATATTCTTCTAAGAGGTTTTTGCTTCACAAAATTTGGCCCAGGATCACACAGAGTCATGCTGCTGAAAGCTGGGCCAAGGTTTGCAGAATGAATGAATCTTGTCAGAATATGGCAGGAAAAAATGTCCTTGTAACCAAACTGTGGGTAGTTGTCTCTTTAACTTGTTTGTTGTATGTGTAGGTATGACCAAAATGCGATGAAAGTATGTATATATACTGCTCCCCCAGGAGAAATATTTAATTCAGTAGTGTTTCTTGAGATGTCTGGGCCTGTCTAAATAGGAAAATTTACCAGCTTAACTATACTGCTGTAATTCCCCATGGGGGTGGAAGGAATAAGTGTATCCATGAAGGCAGTTATGGTTCTGGCAGTAAATTTCACCGGGTAGACAAACCCTTCAGGTTTTGCCTGTAACTGGAAATTTCAGACCTGATATTCATAAGACATAATTGATGAAGTTGCAGCACAGAGACAACACAGCTGCTTAACCTTAGGGGAAAGAGCAAAGGAACCTGTTTGCTACTTTACAATATATCCCAACATATAAAGGACTAACATCCCTCATTTGGTATCGCTTTGTCCTCCACCAGTTCTCTGTAGACCTCAGTTTTATTTGGATTAGATTTTGAATCAAACTCAACTGATTTGTCTTGTTAGACTCAACTTCAGGAAGGAGCCTGTGCTCTTCCCATCTCTGTGGTGGAAGGGTACTGTCAATAAAGTACCAGATTTTGCCAGCAAAGACTTACCACGTGTGAAAGGCTTTACACTAGGATCCCGAATGTGTTCAACCTAGCTAGTAAAGCAGACCCACAAAAGCACACTGTTTCCTTAATTAGTCAGTGACAGACATGTTACACAGAGATGCTTTACAGACTCACAGAAATAGATCTATTAGTCGTAATTTGCCTAAACTGGCATATCCAGAGCTGCCTTTCAGAGGCTTCCAACCTCATTTCACTTCCTGCCTGACCGTGTAGACACATTATCACTTCTCTTATTTTTCTTCAGGTGGTGGAACAAGCTCTTGCCTTTGCCCAGAACAGAAGGACCTCCATTATGATCACTTACCAACCATCACCAGCAATGAGCACAATTATTCTTGCTACTGTTACCAATGAAAAAATAATAAGAATTCACCAGCAGTGATGGCAAGATGTGAAGCATATTTTAATTTAGTAAATGCACAAACAATGCAATAAAACATCAGTAGCTTGAGGTCTTCTTTAGAAATGAGCTGTCAGAAGGAAANAAAAAAAAAGAGCAATTAGTATCAAAAGGGTGTTGTCTGACCTGGTGGTTTTACAGGGTTTTTTTTTCAGAGTATGTAAGTCCTATTTAGGATTAGGAGTCTTTTAACCTGATCAGAATTCTTGCCTTTAGAAAACAAATACACACTTTTTACATTGAGCTGAATATGAATGCGGCTGCAGACAATTTTTCAGCTTTTGACTCAAGTGCTTACTCCCTCTTTTCCTCTTCCATAAAATATGCAGCCAAGCAGACTCCCTTAGAACTAACAGTGACATATAATTAATTAGCTGTATAATCTTATATCGTTGTTTTAGTTTTTATGTTAATTTTTGTGAGATGAGGTTTAAATCATTAAACTGAACTCTTAGTGCTCAGGAATGAAGTGATGGGCCTGATTTGGAAGATCAAATTAAACATTAAAATCTGTAAAATAATTTGTTCCTGATTTCACACTGCAGCTCATCTTAGTTCAAATTTAAGTTAACATTTAGTACTTTAACCATTTTCAGTCCCAATTTATACTGCTACAGGTCATTTTTAGGAGTTTATATTCTGCTCCTGAATTGTCTGTCCCTGGATGCCTTGAATGTTTGCATCCCATACTTCAATTTCTAATTGTGTAAATTTGTATTACTGTTAACTACTTCTAACTTTAAAGTACTTTAAGACCAAGCGTGAAGGCTTCCGGAAAGTGTGGCACTAAAAGCAAGACCTGATGGCTGGCAACAGCAGAGGTCCCAGGCTGACAGTCACAGTGGGGCTGAAACAGCAAGCTACCATTTACATCAGGAAAAGAACAGGCCAGGAAGACTCTGCATAAAAACAGGTCCATGGACTCAACTTTTGTAATCCTCTCTTTCTTAGATGAGCTTGGACAAATCTAAAGCCATTTACTAGGTCATAGATGTGAGCAAGGTGACTCTTGGCTTCTGCTGGAGACAGTCACCTAGCATAAGCCTTCCTGAACCAAAGGGCTGGAAGACACCCAAGAAGATCACCCTGTATATCCTCAAGGCAGGATCACCTCCACCAGTGTCATTAAAGAAAGATGCTTGTTCATGTAGCTCTTTAAGATTTCCAGTGCTGACAATTCTTAACCTTCAGCAATCTCTGCTTCACTCTCCTTGTTGAAAGGACTGTATTGCCCTGGTATATTTGCTGTTCATTATTGTTGTTTTCTGCTGGATATTTTCCAGCTGGCACACACCCTTCATGAAGTCTTTTGCCCAAAGCCAGGTAGCATACTCCAGCTGAGGCATTCACAGCGCTGAGCAGAGCAGAAGGATTATTCGCCATACTTTGTAACCTGTATTCCTGCCTAGTGTATGTCAGAAGAGTGTTTTGTAACAGCATGACATTGTTGACTTTTGTCAAGATTTAATTTAACCATAAACTCAGATCTCTTCTATAAAACTACCACCAAGTCAGTCCCTGTGGTTAGTCCACAGCCTGTACTTGTGCAACTGATAACTCCCAACTTCCTAGACTGTGTCACTATGGAATATTACCCTATTTTTTCAGAAAATTTATCCACTTAGTCAAGGTAATTTTGAATTCTAATCCTGTCCTCCACCATATAGTCTTTCTCAACTTGACATTTTCTGGAAATTTAATAAGGACACTCTTCTCCCCATCAAGGTCATTAATGAAAATATTGAATATAACACAACCAGGGGAAACTCTTGCAGAATTCCATTTATGCCTTTGTTAGCATGAGGGATTCATGGCAAAGCAATCAGTAAAAGTTAGTAGGCAGATGCATTTAACAGTTGCAATTATCTCTTCTTCTAAGTCAGCACACTTGGACTTGAATGCAAACAATTCAAGTTCAAGCTGTATGGTTTAAAAATCTTATCTGAGCAGTCTGTTTCACAAGGGACCCATTTCAAAGCTCATTATAGCTAATGAATGGCTCCTAGAAATTTTAGTGGGCCATGAATCAGATTTGAAAAAAAGGCTAAACATGATCCTTCACTGACACTGAAATAAAGTTCTGCAGAAGTCAGCATTTGATGTAAAAAGTATTTTGATTAATTAAATTAATGAGTCAGCAAAACTGGTCAAAAATTGATTTTTCTCAAACTTTGTATTTTCACCAAATGATCAAGGAGTAAACCAAACATATTTCAAATTTATTATGCAAACATCTAAGTGTAAATGAATAACGCACTTAAACCTAATTACCCAAAAAGTATCTTAGCATGGGCTGGTTGAAGGTGGGCCTCGCTGGAACAGACATGTGGGTTCAGAATCAGCCTCTTTTAGCTCTCACAGAGTCTGAAATGTTAAATACAGTGTCCTACAGCCTCCCAAGTTAAATAATTTTGTGATTTTTGTAGCTTCATGGCTTATCTACATAGATACAGAGACAGTAAATTCATTGCAGGGGACTGCTGTGATTCCCTCCAAAATATGCACCAGGGAGTTCCTTAAACTGATTTCTGCCTAGACTATGTTTTATTTCCTTTAAAAAATAAAAGTGGATAAAGAGTTAACACTGGCAAGAGTTTTACTGTAGACTTTTTGATGATTTCAGAAATTGATTATTTTAGTTCCAGTGACTGGTTAAAATTTTGCAGCCTGAAATCTAAACTTGGCTCATTTCAGCCAAGCTCACACACAATGAAACTCGAAAGATCACAAGAGCCTGTCACTTTTATATTTCTGTTTTCCATACAATTACTTCAGGTGTAATCCCTTATCCTCCTCTCTCACAAATTAGAAGTGTCCTTACAGTCTTTTTTAATCCAGCTCCCACTTGTGGATCATCACTAAATACTCCTTATATTTTCCTGCATCGTCATTCAATCCAATTTCACCAGTCTTTTTCTAGTGCTGTCACTAAATTACACATTGAGTAAAACACACAGTCTGTGTATCTTGAACAAGACAGGATTTTTTAAAATAGGTTCATTTCAAATGAAGGTGGTGAGACCCTGGAACAGGTTGCCCCATTCCTGGAGGTGTTCAAGGCCAGCTTGGATGGGTCTTTAAGCAACTTGGTCTAATGAAAGGTGTCCCTGTGTAGCCATAAAACCTGTATAGCTTACTATCACTGCCAGTGGCAGGAGAGTTGGAACTGGGTGATCTTTAATGTCCCTTCCAATCCAAACCATTCTATGAGTCTAAGAGTTACCATTAGATGTCCTCAGCATTCAAATTAAAGTCCTCTACCCTTACACATTGGAGGCAGGCATCACTACAGTTTCCAATGACTTATCTTCTACTGCTTGCAACCATCTTTACAGATTCTTTCAAGTCAGCTGCCCTTTTCTTTCTTGCCACATTCCAACATCTATTTCTGCACCTAACCTTCCACAGTGCCCTCTACGTGTGCAGTGCCCTCTGCATTTAATGACAAAGACCTGCTTGTGTGAACTATTTGTTCACATTATTCTAATTGTGTGAACTTGTTCACACCAGGTTATCAGCAAGAGAGCAGTCACTGCTGAGTGTGGGGCAGCCCAGCAGACATGCTGGGCAGGGAATTGTCCCTTAAACACTTGGAGTGGCAAAACACACATATTGCAAACACGGCTGTTCTTTGAAGAGGGAACTGGGAGGGAGAATGGAAGAGAGGAAAAGGAAGACTATTGAGACACAGGCTAGAGTCACATCTCTGAAAAGGCAGATTGTATTTGTTAAAGACAAGCTTATTTCACTTTTGTATTTTTTACTAAACTTATAGTATTTCATCCTAATGTATTTTGCTTGACAGTAAGATTTATCTTTCTCTGAGTTTCTGTTACTTTGATTGTCCTCTTCGGGATGCCTTGTGTGTCAGGTCTTCTGTTCGTCCATCCCTTTGCTAAGGGAATTGCTTCTTCTCTATGGGTGCAAGCTGAGAATGTCAGAAGCTTTTGGGTGCTTGTTGCATAGTGCTGAATACTTTTTGTTTTGTAACACAGTTTAGTATTTTGGTGGTCTAGCTGGAAACATCTGATTTGTTGTTTGAAATCTGATAAATCTCAAACCATGTAACAGCTGGGAACCTTCAGCTGGGACAGTCACTTGCTTATCCTGCAAGTAGATATTGCTGTTCACTTGGGCCCTCCACCCTCTTGTCCTGCTCACTTGTTTTGACTTATTTCAGATGCTTTATGAAACAGACTGTGATTATATGCCTATAGGAAAGGTGCTTGGGTTTTTTGCAAATCCTCAAGTAGATACTTGCTGTGATGGTGTTACTTCCACATGAGCTTTGTCATAGAGAGGTAGTCTAGCCTATCATTTTATAAAAATATATTATTTATCCTTCAGTAGACAGAACCTGGCCATCCAGCACAAGACCTGCAGTGTTGACTGAAATTTTCACACTCTTACCATGCTAAAAGTAAACCTAATTAACATTACTGAAAAGACTTTTTTGTGTGTCAATAATATAGGAAAGAAAAATCAATATAATGTTATAGACTTCCCTTGTGATTTTTAGCTAGCTACTTCAGCATCTGTTTTTCAGTTTTACTTTCAGAAAGTAAATGTTGGCACTTTAGGCTGGAAAGAACTGAAAATGTAATAAAATCAAAATAGTTTTGCAAATAAAGCAGAATAAGGCTTGTCTTCTCATAAAAATTACCAGACTATTTAGTAAGTTCTTAACTTGGTGAAGACAGAGTTTACCTAATTTAGATTTCATTTTCATTACAACAGAGTGGGAAACAATCCATTTCAGTGAAAAGGCATATCTCCGTGATATTTTTGAGCCAAACCAGCGGAGATTGGTAGTTGCTATTCAACATAGGAGAAGAAGGCTTCCCAAGACAACCACACTGCACTGATAATTGCCTCTGACAGACTTGTATTACAGGCATAATTGACAATTATGCAACAAGCATGTGTGACTGAGACATGTCACATATTTGGCTAAGGAGAGCCACTTTATGCTTGGAGGCATGACTGCAGTGCCTGCCTGGGTGCTCTCCAGCACCACCCTGGTGCCTGCTCTCACCTGCAGCATGGTCTCTTTCACCATCACCCTGTCCTCCTGCTTTAACCAGTCCCCTGTTCAGATTTATTGGGAAGGTCCTAACTCCCTGTATCAGTAGTGTTCCATAGATAGGAGATTTTTATATGTTTAGATATATCACTTTCCTGTTAAATTTTGAAAGTGCCTGGGGTATTTTTGGAGTTTATTTGAACTGCAGTATAACATGCACATTTCCACTTCTCTTCCACATAAATGTGTGCTCTATTAAGTCTTCCAGTCTTGGAAGAGGGATCAGAGCTGCTCCTTACGTAGCGGAAAACAGTTTCTTTTTAACAGTTCTAAATCCATTCTAAATATACTGTTTTGCACTACTGCTATAGTTCTGTGATACAGAGTATCTTCACAATAGAGGTTTCATACTCCCAACTTCCCACAGGAAAGGGCCACAGGACCACAACTGGTCCTGGTGGTAGGATTTGCAATATGTAAGATGCCTTCCCATCAGTTAAAAGTGAAGTTTAAGGTCCTGTCTGCTCAGGGAAAATCACTGACTTCACTACTTTATCAAACAAAATATATTCCAGAATAATTCCATGTGCAGAATGGACATGTAAGGCAGCACCTTTTAAGAAAAGTAATCTGCAATTCAGTGACTTCAGTTTCCAAGCCTTTTTTTACCATCTTCTGAGTTGAGGAGTCTTTTGCTAATTGATTATTGTATGAATCTGAGAAAAGTGTTTTCAATTCCCTTCTGAATTTACTTATTAGACTAATCCATCTTACAACCTCAGTTACGCAGATCAGTTTTATGTAACAGGAAAGATGATAATCAAATGTAAGTGCAACCTCAAGAAAACAGGCAGTCTCTAGTAATACTAGGAACATATTCTTCTACTAGTCAAAAAATTTAAAGATTATTCTGAGTTTGTTAATTAAATCTTGCTAGTTTGCACATATGAAGTTAAATTTGTCTGTAGTTTGAAGTGTTTTCTTATGGAAACAATTCTTATATGATCAAACCACCAGGTTGCATCTGTACCTCTCCTCACAGGAACTCTTGTATCTGTTGACTGGTTTGGGGGGCAATTAGCTTCTTAAAAATTAAGAAAATAGGTAGGTAGGTAGTGGAGTTTATTTCCCAATTAAAGAGAAGGCCAATCTCATGTCATGTTACACATTAGACTATCTAGCCCAGCAGTTTTTGTTATAATTCCCATTGCAGAAGAAGCTTTCATCAGCATTCACATCTCTGTTAAGATACAGATCTCTGCTGCTTGGCATGGATCCAGAAGAAACCACATATCATTTGACCTCTGAAGTGAATGCTTAGTATTGTCAGGGTGCATTTTGCAATTAGGCAGTGCCTGGAGACAATATGACTGAAATTCTGCTCTCTTGTCAGCTTGAGCACCTCTGCTCTGACTTGTTGGGTCCCAGGCAAGTGCTGAGTCACAGCAAAGGGAGATACAGTGCTGTGTCTTTCCTCTCACCACTCATTAGAAGCAGTTTCCTGTACATTGTGTGAAGAGTTAAATCTTGATTGTGTACATGGGGAATCCTCAAAGCAAGTCAAAAGGGTCAAGCTCATAGGGGACCTAGCAGGATGAGACACCAAAGTGGTCATACAGGGCCTGAGAGCATGTATGGAGATTGACATCTAGGGATGTAAGGATCTGCAAAGTAAAGTGCTTGCTGGTTTTGGCAGCAGCCAAGTGTCTATTTTCTATTCCCTTCATTAGGTATTACCTTGGTTGGGGGGTGGGGGGAAGGGTTGCTTGTTTGGGCAGTTGGATTTTTCAGGTTTTTTTGGGTTTTGTTATTGGGTTTATTTTGGGGGGGTTGGTTTTTTTTGTTGTTTNGGGGGGGGGGGTTGACGGTTTTTTCCCAAAAGGGAAAATACTTTGCCTACTTTTTCTCCTATATTATACTCTCTGGAAATGTAGGTTATGCCTCAGAAATCAGAAAATACCAGCCTAGAGAAACCCATGCCAGCAGTGGAAGGATCACAGCAAGATCAACCTTGAGATCTGCCCATAATCAAGAGCCTTTCTCCTTCTGTGTGTTTGTGTTCTCAAGCACATTATCATGAAGGCACAGCCTGATGTCTTATTGACTTTTCTTCTCAGTCTTCACTCAGGCAAAGCCCCCGAAAAATCAGTGTTTGTTGAGAATGAAAATTTGTCCAACACAGACTAAACACAGATTTTATCAGAGAAGTTATTGCAGTCAGGCTAGAGATGACAGCTTACAAAAAGAGTAAGGGAAGGATATCAGGTTTAGTGAGATCATGATGACTACTACTAACAGGGAAGGTGTGCCAAAAATGTATCTAGTACATGCAGCTATTCCCTTCTGATCTCTTCAGTGTCTGTAGAAACACAATAAATTATATGAAAGTATTTGCATCAGAACTTTCTTGAATCAAGCCTGACTTCACAAGTGCATTTTCCTCTGCTACCAAATGGCAAAATTCACACATGTAATTTTAAATATATTGCAGCAGATAAAATGTGTGCTCAGTCTACAATAAGTAAGTACAATTCACCAATTATTTTACAAAAGGCTGAAATTTTTTTCCTTTCATATTTAGCTGTTGGATCTCACTCTCACTCCTTTATGTGAAGAGAAGGACCAATGTGCTTCTTGAGGTTTGGGGGATTTTTTTAACTCCCATTAATTCTCCATGAGCATTTTGATGACAAGTCATTATGAAAGAAACATGTCTTCCTGGCACAAAATTACAAAATCAAAATAGAAAAAATACTACCAGTAGAAAAGAAAACTTGTTAATTAAGACCATTAACAATGGTTATGCTGTTTTGTTTTTTTTTCCTTGCCTTTCATCTTTTATTAAGGTTTAATTGGAAGATATTGAAAGTAAGTAGTCTATCCCGTATAAAGTGTATTATCTCTGTCAGGCAACATGGCTTCGCCTGTTGTCTGCAATAATGTTATACAGTATTAGTAACAACAGGAAATCATTGCTTACTGTGCCTTTAAGAACAAAAAATCCTGAGGCAAGAAGACGACCTTTTGTTCTGCTTATATTTATTTCAATTTGGCTGTATATGTTAAAAAGTTTTTACACTCCCTCTCTGATATGCCACGATGCTGAATAGAATGTAGCATGGAATATTTACCTCACAATAGAGAAAAAAGGGTAGAGGTGTGGAAACTTAGCACCTTGGTTAATAATTAGAAGTCCATCATCTTTCTTACCTGACTCATACAGTCAACAACCCCATAAAGTCTGCCACTGCAAGTGAAAATTAGCAGGGCCTGACATGAATACTAGCCAGGTCATGATTTAATGTCTGTAAAACATTATGAACTCTTACATACCATGTTTTGTTACTGAACTCATATTTGGGTACACAGTAGCTCTCCAGAACAGAAACAAGATCCACAGCATGATTTTGACATCAAGTAAGTTTTTTTCATTTATGAGGAGAAACAGGACAGACTGAATTTTTGGGTCTCTGTGTCATGAAGGCAGAAAGGATTGGGCAGAGCTACAAACACGTATATTACACATATTTTTTCAAGAATGTCCTCCATGAAAGCATTTTTTTTCAGGATCAGAGTCTTTCCAAACTCCAAGAGCTTTGAAAGATTTTATTTATTTATTTATTTTAATAAAGATATGCTGCTTGCTCATGTTTTCAAGTAATTATTCTAATAATTCTGTGCTTGGCAAAATGGGAGGTAAATTTAGTCTGCAGCTGTTCCCACAGGCTGTTGAGTTTAATTGAAAGTAGATGTGATCCGATGTCAGAGTGGGCATTCAAACAGAAGCTTGCTGGAAACCTTGGGCTTGGTGCATGAGACTGATAAACTCTCTGGCTATTGAGCAAGGACTGTGTTACTGTACATGGGAGTGACAACAGTGCCCTGGAGGGAAGGAGTCCTACTCTGGACCCCTCTAAAAGATGAGACCTGTGTTTGTCCTAACACAGAAGATGGCTCTTCAGTTAGCAGTGTGCTGCTGCATTCAGCACAGTAAGCAATTGAAAACTGTATTTGGCAAGTGTTTTTCCCTTTTGGATTTGTTCTTTCATATGTATATGGATAAACAAATTAAGCCCCATTCTTAGGGTGGTAATAGTTGCACTATCCAAAGCAAAACAAACACATACAGCAGATGCTGGCTCTTCCTGATGTTTCAGGTACCAACTTCCTACCAGTTAGGGATTTCCTGCATGAGACAGCCTATTTGCACTGCCTACCTAAGCTCCTCACCATATCTAGCATCCTTTGCTGTTCAGCAATTCCACTTTACATGTTTTTTATCTGTTTGGAGAAAGCAGAAATTGCTACAGGCGAATAATTGTGGCTTGCCTGCCTTACCCTGATGGAAGTGAGGAGCACAAGACTCACCTGGCAGCTCTGAGAAGGCAGTTGAAGGTGGTGGTAATGTTTTCTGCAATAGGTAAGGTTTGCAAGGATAGGCAGCACTCTCACAGCAGGCCAATTACTTTAATGGAGAAGAATGGATTCATGTCTCATCTTCAGGTATGAGCATGGGGGAAAAAAAAACAAACCGAAACAAACAAACAGAACCCTCTGAATAGTGGAGGAGAAGAGACGGCTGAGGGGTTAAAAAAATGCGAGAGCTGTGTAAGAAGGAACATCAGTGAAGAGGGGAAAGCCCCTGCAGTTCTGCGCATTAAAACTTCTTCATCCGAGTTGTTCAAAATACGACCGCCTATTCCTTGCAGTCGGAGACAGGGAAGCAGGCGGCGATACTACTTTGACACTTCATTTGCAGGCTGAAGGGGTTTTCCTTGCCGGCCCCCTTTCCTTTGAGAGAACACCTTTGTCCGGTGTGCCCTTTCCGCTGCATTGCCCTCGTGTCGGTCCGTGCCCCGCGCCCCGCAGCCCCGAGCCCCAGGAGCCGCCGCCGGTGCCTCCCGCGGGGCCGCAGCCTGCCCGGCTCCCCAGGTAGCCCTTCCCAAACCGGGTGCCAACGGACTTGTAAGAATTTAATAACACGCTATAACCGTGGATTAAAAAAGAAATAAAAAATAAAAGCTTTCTAAGACGACTAGGGAGCAGAGTCAATTAAATGTGGAGCAACTTTAATTGTCAGGAACACACTTTCTGCCTTTCGCAAACAGAAGTCAGTGAACGGAGCACCTGAGCCACCTGAGAAGCTAAGTTTACAAAATATAGGAAAGTATTTTGAAGCGTCTTCTCGAGACTGAATTTTCCTCAATATGAGTCGGG
>VXBX01002897.1:256331-335961 GCA_013400415.1 Scytalopus superciliaris
AGAGGCGAGCTGCAGTCCCGGTCCGCGGGGACCGCTAACCCCGGGTCGGGTTGTTTCGTTCCGGCCGCCCCCTTCCATCACCCCCACCCCCCCGCCCGTTGCCAGTACTCTGACAACAGGTTATATTTATTTTTTTTCCTCGGAGCGGTTTATATCTGAATTTTATATCATCATCATTATCATAATCCTCGTCTCAGCGTTACTATGATTATCGGCAAGGATTGGCGAGTGTAGTAGCACCCCGTTACTCCACGGGGTCCTCCCTATCCCGCTCCCCGCTGCTTAATCCTTCCTCGCCCGTTGTTCCAGCACGGGGGGGAAACACTTCTGGGGGCAGCCACTGCTGCGTGCCGTCCCCTCCCTTCCTGCCCTCTAAGACCCGCGTTCTCAGGCGTGATCCTTGGCAGTGGGGTCGCACAAAACAGAATCCACCCAGCGGCATGGGCACAATCAGGGGCTGGCAGCCCGGCGGCCCCGCCGCCTCGTCCCGAAGCACTTCGAAGGTGCACGTTTTGTTTCCCTCGGCCCCTCGGCCAGGGTTAGGCGGCTGCGGAAAACGGCAGAGCCTGCTCCCCCTCTCCCTGAGGAAGCCCCCCGCGGGGGCCACCCCGGCCCAGCCTCGCTCGTCCAGGTGCTCCCACCCCCGTGGGTTTTCCGCGGCTTTGCTTAGCTTCCCAGGGGCTGTTTTTCTCCTCTCGGCCTCGGTTTTGACCCGTTTCCGTGTCGTGGGGATATTGACTGTACATCATATCTATTGATCAAGGGGGTAATGTACATTATCATACTTTGAAGTAAGAGTGAAGTAAATTAATGAACTGCTTTCTTTCTCTGAAGGCTGACGGTTACCATAAATGTCGCGTTTCTCTCCGCGAGCCGCTCTGAATGATTTTAGCCTGTTGAGAAGGCGTGACAGGCCAGCCCAGAAGGAGGAAGGGGTGGGGGAAGGAGGGAACTCCGTTTAACAAATAAAAAAGAATTAACTTCATTGCTTTGGTCTCTTTCTATAATGATATTCATTTCACAGACCTAACGCACACTTGTGTAAATTTTGGGTTTAATTTAATCAAAACTATCACCCTCGAAGAGGGGAAGGACATTTTCCAGAGATACTCCCTTATATGAATGCTTAGTAACTTTTTTTTATCTCCACTTTCTTTATCTGCTGGAGACGGCCAAGAAATATTAAGACATAGATCAGAAAGCGTAAGAGCAAAACAAGCATCGTGAGCATTACATTTTAGAGGAACACAAAATCGCATTTTGTGGTGTGCCAGGTTAGGTAAAAAGATCGACACGCATTCCTTTCAGCCCCAGAAAGTCTAAGAGACTTTGCCATCCACAGGGAAGGAGAGTACGTTAGTGATATATCTCTTTTTAGGAGAGTCTCGCCGGGTGGGTCTTCCATTCGCATCCGTACTTTGTCTACACATGTCTGCCCAGAGGAAACTTGTCTTTTCTTGGTCTTTCTCGTGTTTGCTTGTCCCGATGCTTTCTCTGAATAATTTGATTTGGAGTCGAATATCCTTAATTTTCAGTGCGTTTTTCCTTTAAAAGCACCGTCTTGGAAATTACGAAATATGTAGCAATGGGAATTACGAAAGTAGTCGTGGGAATCATTACAAGGGAACTCAGCTTAGAGGGAGGGGGAGAAAAGGCACATATATCAGAACAGAAATCACAAATCTCCTGCCAGTGGGCATCTTCCTGGTACTCTGATAATTTGCCTGAAACTGGAAAAGCAGCAGCTTCTGAACTTTGAGAGCGCTGAGCTGATCTTTCCTGAATTTGCCACCAAAACATCTGTAACCTTCCCCACTTTGTATACATTGCCTGCTGGGCAAAGGATTTAAGGAAGCTTACAATTTTGTTTGCATTTGCCTTATTGACCACTGCACTTAAGGGTGCAGTACATCAACTTAATATGCAGGTGGGGGGGAGAGGGAGGAGGGAAGGGGGGAAAAGAGAGGTTTTCCCGAAATTAATTAAAACTTCCCCCCCCCCCCATTTGAAGTTTAATGTATGGGAATAGATAAATGTTCGTGCTGTTTCTTGAAAACCTGTGGGATCCACTCTCAATAAAGCTAAAATCTATTAGCATTCTGTATGCATCTGCAGCATAAATTTCATTTGAATTTCAAATTTAATAAACCAGGAGGTTTTTAATCATCCCTGGTTTTATTTGTTTGATATTAACATGCTTATTGACCGGGTCTGTTGACCAGTTTGATCATTACAGGACAGCAAAAAGTTAATTAAAACGACCACAGCTCCTTAATCATATCATCTGTCTCATCCATGTCGCTCCCTTTATTACAGCCTATGATGGATAGTCTCCCAGATTAATTTCTCTGTTTCTTCGATTTGGACAACAGCTTTTGGGACCTAATTTACATCCTGGGAACAACTTGCTCGAGTCTAACTAACATCTTGTGTCTACAATGTACATAAGCAATTTCGGAACTTTAGCCACAAGGATAGCTGTCGCTAACCTTTCGGGGAGGGGGTTGGATTTTCCTCGGAGCAAACCCCAACTCTCCGCGCTGTGACCGGCAAGCGGACAGAGATGGATAGACCCCTGTAGCAGGGGTCTTCGCCTGTCTACAGACAGCACTACCGGGGCGCTGGGGGAGAATTCCCTCGGAGAAAGCAGAGGTCTGTGCTGTTTGAAAAGGCAGAGCTGGCAGGATTAAACTGCTCGCTGACCACGCCGTGTGCTGGAGGTCCGTGTTAGCGAGGGAACGCGCTTCACGCCACCCTTGCGCCAATTCAGAGGCACACGGGAGGGGGCCGTACTCTCTTGTCGCCTCCCCGGCGGTGCGGCTCCGCTCCGCTGTCTTTCAAGCGTCCAGCAAGGAGGAACCCTCGGCTCCTCTAGGTCTAGAGATTCCCAGCTCCGCTCCCGTGGTCACGGGGAGAAGTCCCTGGGCGGGGGCCTTGTCGCCCTCCCCGGGCTCCGCGCTCTGGAAGGCATGGCATTCCCCCATGTTTGCCCTACCGCCCCTCACGTGCTGCCCAGGGTAGGTGGGGGCCAGGAGGTGTACCCTTCACCCACCACCTTCACCTGGAATCTGTCACCTGGAAGATTTATCGAGGGGTGACAACCAACTCTCCCAGGCACAGGAGGGCTCGGCTTGGACGAGGCACGGAGAAAGGGGAATAGCATGTAAATGAAACAAAACAGCCACGCGTCAGAAAGGACAGTGCTATGCCTGGCGGTCACTGAGCAAAGGGGGTGGTTAGTGTCGTTCTTTAACATCCATCTGCACATCCGTATTGCTGTGCTTTACCTGGGACGGTTCTCTCACTCCCTCACTGGGCACTTTCGTTCAGATCGGAGCTCGCTGTCGGGCACCTGGTGCAGTGCAAGCAGCAGCGGACAGTGCTAGTACGCCGGTGCCTGCATCTATTGCTGTGTAGGTTACCGGCGTTATTTCTTCCATCAGTGAAAACGTGTCTATTCCAGGTACCCACCAACACCTCCGTGGTCCCCGTCCCGCTGCTAGCCCCGTGTCCCCCAGCCTGGTTCGGCCTGGCTACTCACTCGGCCCAGCCGGCGAGGAAGTTGCCCGGAAAAGCCCGGGCTTCCCGCTGAGCCACTTTGGCGAGGGAACACGCCTAATTGCCTGCTCGCAGCCGGCGGATTCACATCGATGTCTTTCGGCGTTTATATATTTATTTTTCTGGATCTGTGCTAAGGGAAGAGGAAAAAAAAAAAAAAAAAAAGCAAGCTGGCTGCGCCTCCGAAAGGTCCCTGTAATTAGATTAGCCCAGGAAGACACTGTGCACATGTTGGTGTCTGCGTGCCTGGGGAGGGAGAGGAAAAGGCACCTTCACACCCACACTGTTTACATCGCCGGTGTGCGCCCAGATCCGATTCGCATCTCCTCCTTCTCCCCTTCTGTTCTCTGCACCCTTTCCCCGCACCATCCCCCGCTCCCCCGGTACGTTATCGCTATGCACGCATCGGCGGCTCCCAGGCGGTCGGTCATGTAAGTACCGGGAGGCGCCGGAGGGGAGAGCGAGCGCCCGGGCTGGGCGCGCCGGCACCGGTCGGGACACAGTGCGGAGCCCCCGCTGCCGGTCCTTTGGTCCTACCTAGAATAGATTTGTTTAAGGTGCTTTCTGTTTTTCGCTATTATATATCACCTTCTCCCAGGCACCACTTACAGTTAAAAACTACTAGATTCTTCTCCTCAGCGGTATTGATTTCTTTTCATTCTGCTCCGTTAGAAGAGGAGGTAATGCTTCCAGATTACCCCGCGTCTCCTCCAGACGGTTGACAATTGCAATCGCAGTTTCGGGAAGATAAATGTTACTTTGGGAATTGTGTTTAATTACAAATAATCTAGGAGCTGCTCTGGGTCCGATGGTTTAACCACACGTGTTCAAATCATAGTACAAGCTTTACAAGCGAGTGACAAGGTGTAGTAAACGTTTGAAAAATCTGTGTGCAAGACAGAACGTTCCATTAGCTAGGCTGTCTGAAGCTGGGTCATGTCCCATATAACATGCTATTTGTATATAAATATACATACATACATATATATATATACATACATATATATATATATATACACACACACATACATGGACGCCGGTGTGTATGTGCACATATATAAATGTGTGGGTGTGATAGACACTTGCATATACAAATCCTAATACGCCCAAAATCGTAACCTGCAGAGAACATAGAAGAAAAGGAACGCTTTCCACGTATGTATGTATGTATTTCTTTGTTCTCTCAACTGCACAATCTGGAAAAAAAAAATTAAAAAATTGTTGCTTGCTGCCTTTTGAGGAGTGGAAGAATTCCTGGTCCTCTGGGAAAGACATACCTTCGAAGCACTGTGCCAGGAAGGTTTTGCCTACATCCGTTCATGCACTCCGAGTGCACAGCAACCTTCTCCTGAATGCAGAATTCCTGCGATTTGACTTGAGAGACCCAATATTGATATATTTACTGTTCCTCTTACAATGTAGCTGCCACCTTTCCCTGTCGTTATTTGCCTATATGGCAGAGCAATTAGGTCACCTCCCTCGCGCCCTTCCCCCCCTCCCAGCAGCCTTATTAACTTCGGGGGGGTGGGCAGACGAGCAGCGGGAGAGAGGCAAGGTGGCGAACAGGTTATTCTCTTAACCCGACCTGGCCGCAGGAGCGAGATGAGCAACAGTGAACAGATGTCCCCATTTAAGCCATTCTTTTCCCACATGCCTGCTGGATGCTGCCAGGGCGCAGGAAGCTTGCTGCAGACCTGGCCCATTCCCGGCCATTATGGCCAAGTTATTCTGGACCAGTGAGCACGAACAAAATGGGCTTCAGATCGCGTGCTTGAGAATAATTCGACTCCGAGCCCTTGAAGAGCCCCATCCCCCCATTTTTTAAATGTTCGGGGGTGGACGAGGACGTGTTTCAGCTCTGATCGCAGGAGAAGAACTTCTCAAAAGCCCCTTCCCCCTCCTTCTCTTCGGCAAATATGGTATAATTTACAGAGCAACTTAATAATCCGAGGGCCACCGCAAAAGCCCTTTGCGTTGTAAACCGCTTCTAATTACCTGCCAGAGCAATTAGCTGACTATCACGAAGAAATTAGATCGCTCAATGTAGCATAAATAATGCGAATAATTTTGTAAGGAGAATGGAAAGCGAGACCTGGTGTTTCTTTATAAGGAAATAACACCTCGTACTGTACGAACCCTACATGAACACATATTAATGTCTAGGCATGCACGGAAATGAATCTGAACATGAACCCTCTGGCTTAGATTCAGCGCTTTCTTCATTTACATATGCGGGGTGAAAGTCGGCTTCCAGGCGTTTAGATACAGAGCTCTTCCAGATCACAGTAATTAACACATAGCGACTTCAATAGAAAAACCTGTTTTCCAGATGATTTTTACAATGCGGCTTTATGTCTCATTTGGCAGTTTAAATAGCTGGAGTTGTTTTCTGGCTGCATCTCCACTATCATCTGTTGAGCATATTTTGCCTAGAATACTGACCAAAACTTACGAACAGATTTTTTTTTTTTTTAAACATAGATGACTATTATACTGGGCATACCTGGAGATTTCTGACCGTTTTTCTTCTAATATGGGTTAGTTCCTCGAGAAGATTTTATGAATCGCCTTTAAAGTTTATGCTATTTAATAACTATTATTTTCTTCTTTCTGCATTTCACCTTGAAAGATCTTAAGTCTTTGGTCCATTCTCACTGCTTCAATATTTGATCTTAAGAGGAAAAGCTCTTTTTCCAAATTAAAATTTATAGGTATTTAGAGAGTTTGCAGGAATTTAAATGTACGTGTACAGGAATTAGGTTCTTAAATAACAGTCTTTGTGAAATATTTGTTCACGCTGCTGGCTCTACAGCTGTGGAATTGAGTAAGGAGATTGTGCCCACCAATGGCAGGACCGTCGTGCAGCGAAAGTGCCTTTACAGCTGAATTCAGCTGAAGTGGATTGAATTTGTTTCTGTTGTGCTTACGGCTTCACACACACACATACACACACGCCCGTATTGAGAAAACTGCTAGTGGTAAAGCTAAGCGTGAAGGTGCCAGATCGTAGTGAAGATCATCCCAGTCCGAACCACAATTGGTGACTGCTCGGAGGCAGTGTAACTCGTTAGGAGTGCTCCGGGTTAAGGATACACACAACTAATTGGGTTTATCTTTTATAAATAGGAGCAGCAGTGTATACTGTGATTCTTTCAATGACTATTCGAAGAGGGCAAAAGCTGAGTGTATGACCAGATCTTCCATAACTTTTCAGACCGCGGTTTTTTCAGCCACTAGGACATTAACGCAGCAGACATGAAGGGACTGGTCAGACACCCTTGTCCCCAAGTTATCTGCGGAAAGTTGAAATTTTCTCGGGACATGATTTCTAAGCTTCTCCAGGTCTGAAGGGGACTGCTCAGCTGTTCCGCAGCCCCCACGTAGCACACACGGAATTGCACAGCATGTTTAACGATTCTTGCTCGTCGGCTAATTAGAGACAGCTTTGAAGCTCCATTACCGGCAGCAAAATTATTGCGGTCAGTTTTGGCCAAATTCTTCAGTCCTTAATGGAGTGAAACTCCCACTGAAGTCAACGGGACAGAAGTCAATGGGCGTTGTGCTCTATTAGGGAGAACAGAATGTGTCCCAATGTGATTTAGAGATTAAAAATCAGAAAGATGTGCCTTTAAGACGGTCACACTCCAGAGGAAGGATCTCACCCTTGCCCCGGGTGCCCGATCCCTTCCCGTCGGGCGGGCTGAGCCCCGCGGCTCCCCGGGGGCGATGCTGAGGGCAGGGATCGGTGTCGGTGGTTATTAATCATCAGCCGGGGCCAGACAAAAGTCTCCCGCGGACTTCAGCCCCCCGGGGCCGGCAGACTGTCAGCGCTATGAGAGAAATTCGGTCCATCCCACGGCCCGAGCCGATCTACAGCCTCACGGCGCGCCGGGGTGGGGGGGGTCCGGTCGTGTTCCCCCCCCCCGGCGCTCCGTCCAGCCGCTCCCTGAGGGTGATGTCCCCAGCCACTGACCAAAGAGGCTCTTCTCCCTAGCGAGGCTTTGGATCCTGAGAGTCCTGTGTGAGGACACAGTAAGCGACCCCTTCGGAGCCCGCAAGCAGCACGTACACCATTTGGACACTAGCACAGCAGGGCTTAGGAAGTCCCGTTCCTAACCCTGACCACCCACGCACTGTTATCGACGTGATTTGACAGCCAAATTCCGAGATCGGGTTTAAGGTGCAGCTTTGGGCTAACTCTTGATCTTTGAAATGGAGTTTTATTGTGCATTATAAAACAGTTCCTTATTATGGACTCGAAATGACACCGGGAATGCAGAAAAATCTGTTTTACAAAACTGCTGGAATTGCTGCAGATTACTGAAATAGGACTATAGTTCAATATCCTTTCTCTTCGAGAGAGAAGAGGGGTGGGATATAGCTATCTTCCTTTCTTCCTCCTGCCCTAGTGGAAAGTAAAAGCCTTCACAAAAACTTCGCAGCGTTTTTCCCTGAGCGCGGAGGGGCACACACAGCTGATCCTCTAGGAAGCTGTGCACAATTAAGACTCATTTTCTTTCTGCTGGAACAATTAATTGTACAAATGAAAGGTCAGGAGTGTGCTTTTCTGATGTTTATCAACCACAATAATGAGCCCCTTCTATTTTTTCCCCCAGCGCATTATATTACAATAAAGCGCTGCCGCACTGCCGTCTCTCCGGGTAAATATCTTCAAAGGCGATGCAGCGGAACCGAGCGGTACATATACGTATATATATATATTCAATGGCCCAGGCAAACGCAGGTGCGCGGGCTTCCCCAGCCCCGTTGTTCCTGCATACCGGCGAAGGAAAGGCACCACTGCCTGGAGCGCTCCCGGGGCACCGCCGGCCGGGACTGGCTGAGCCCGGAGGGAGCGATACTGCCTCCCGGGGTTACTTTGTTCCCCGTGGTCTGGGTTACTTTTGCAGAGGGAGGGACGTATCCTGTCCCACTTCCCCAGGGATCGAGATCACCTTGGAAAATTCTTCCCACTTGCCTCTACATCACAAATTCACCCCCGAAGAGATAGGTGGCAACACCTCCTTATTCATAACACGTTTTTCTTTCCATTGTAGGAGATTTATGCTCACATCTTCAAGAATACACAAAGTACGTGCCAATTCCTAAAAAATCCCAGGACGTTCACTTTTTCATTCCAGCTTGGTACGGTGTGGATTCATTTGACTTCATATAGTACTCTTGGAACAGAAATACAGTATTTTCATCAACAGGTTCACTTTTTGCCCTATTAATTGGGGAACAGGCAAGTCACACCTGGGATTGTGCTTGGGGGAAGCACAACTAGTGTTGGCAAGGTTTTTCTCTCAGTTGATATCATACCCCGCATGCAACTGTCCGGGACATTTACCATGTGTGATGTTCTCCTTAACTTCAATCTGCTAACGCTCACAGTGGATAAATTTTTCATTGATTCTGCCCTTGTTGAACACAAACATCTCTGCACTCCTGACATGTGTGAGACAATGGAGGAGAATAACCTTACCGGGAACTAGAAAGACATTCCAGGAACCATGCAAGGAGCTGAAGATGATCTTGAGTTTTCATATTGAAGCAGTTCAACATGTTGCGTCTGTCCAGAGGGCTGGGTCTACTTTACATGTTTTTGGTCGTATTGGCCTGAGATACCAGAAGGTTTCTCAGAAGGGTCAGTCTCTATCAGGATGCAAAATATGGGTCTGTTTCTCTTTGGGTAGGAATCTCTGACCTATTTCTTACAAAATTTGTAAGAGGGTGCCCTGTATATCTGGCAACTGGGGACAAGCAGGTTTGGTTTAAACCAGCAGGAAGCTCTGACCCCTTCCAGCTGACATTTGGATTCAGCGTCCCTGTCACAAGTAATCCGAGGAAAACATCCATCTGGAAATGAAGAGGAAGACTTCTGATGAACTCTTGAAATGGTCTCTTGAAATGACCAAAATGGTGACAGCGGTGCAGTCCATGAGCTCAGCTCCAAAGAGAACAGGCAGACTGACATTTTAGGTCCAGTGGATGCAGGGCACTGATGCCTGCACAAGGAGAACCAACGCCATCGCTCCTGTCGTGTTTAGCTAATTGTCTAGCAACTGATCTGTACAAGAGCTATGAGATAAAAGGCCAGAGTGACGTCTGGTAGTAAAACTCATTGCTCTTCTGAAAGGCTGCTTACTATTGTGGAAATGTAAAACTGTTCTTCAAACACTGAGCAGAGTCTCATCTGAAGTTTACTCTAGTTGCCTGTTTCACAGAGGGATAGAAAAAAAAACAGTACCGATGCAAATACAGACTTTCGTCACAGTGGGGAAGACATATGTCCCTGGGCTGGAAACCGCACTGAGGTAAATTATTGGAGCAAGCTGAAATGGCTGGGTTTAAGCATGTAAAGAAGAAACATCCCTATCTGTATCGGAGGGACTGCTGAGTTCAGGCGGAGAGCCTGGGCTTCCCTGACGGACCGCAGCCGTGACCTGTCCCACCCACAGCCCCCCACTCCCTAGTCAGTGACGCACACAGACCCACATGCACCTCTGTGTAAAGTCTTGACCCATCAGTACTTACGGAGTGAGCACTCCTGTGTGCCCACCCCCTCCTCAACAACCTGTTGGCTGAGTTAGTCCCCAGGAGGGGCATGAGGGCACCCCGAGCCCGTGTGGGCACAGCCCGCGGTGCGCTGCCCCTTGCACTCACACGCACCCCAGCAGCGACCCTCCCCCGCAATCACTGCCGTCCCCGGGCTGACAGGCTGGGAGGGCGCCGCACAAAAGGCTCGGGCGGGCGCGGCCCACCCTGCCCGGCCCTCCCCCGCCCCCCGGNCCCGAAAAGCAGTTTTTCAAAGTAACGCAAGCAAAGCTTACACAGGTAGACACCGGTAAATCACACGCCTCCCAGTGCTCGGGTCTGGCCGCGCAGGGTTCGGTGTGGTGATAGTTAATTAGAAGGGACTGGCAGTTTTAGTGACTAGGAAAGGTGTGTGATTGGACCACAGTTTGTATGCAGACTCTGTTTTTCAGGTACTGCAATTCAAAATTGACTTTTATGGCATAAACTACTTTTTTCCTTAGATGTTCTTGGCTAATGGAAAATTGAATAGTACTGTAATGAACGACTCTTTAAACATCAGTTTGTGTCATGCTATATTAAAAGTAGATAAAAGAGATATCGAATACTAAATGGATTTTCTGAAATGGTTAAAGTCCATTCGTTGGTAATTAGAAATCTGTTTACACTGAAGAAAAAATCACTCATAGCAGAAAGCTTAAAGTTCTTTTTTATTAGGATGAAGTCAGTGTTTTATGTATGATAGCAGTAAGCATTAATTAGACCTTGCACAAACTTGGTGACAGCTTCAAGTATGAATTTAGGAATCTGGTATGTTCAGCAGTAAAGACATTTCATTCCATGGGGAATAATGACATTAAGTCTATGCTACATTTTTGTGGAATTACTGTTTCCACAGAATCATTCAACAGATAACATCATGTTAGTAGTTATTAATTTGTTCATCTACTTTCTGCTATGCTAGGAATACGGCTTTCAACTGTTAAAGAAGCAGCTGGCTTTTTTATACCAATAAACTGGGCTCTGAGACTGTCAGTCGTCTTTGTTTGAGAGAGGAGTCCCCACCCGCACTGAAAGAATAGCTCAACATCTGTCATCCCATTCTCTTCGATGGCCCAAAATCAGGAAGACTACAGCTGTCTTCTTCCTTTCAGATACTTCTGGGACAGAGAGGTAGGAGGACTGTGTATTTGGTCAGCATGTTCATCATGCATTAAGCAAGTCTCTACAGGCCCTTGCATGTAATCATATTGTTTTCCCACTACTGGAATAGTAGAATTTGCAGGGTAAAAGGTCTTTGGAATTTTGATCCTACTATGTGGTTTCTTTTTTTTTTTTTTTTTTTTTTTTTTTTTTTAATATTTATTTAATATCTATTAGTTTAGTCTGCCTCTTAATAAAACACATTTTAATTGTAATTAAAGTGGTTAGCAATAATTTATATCTAGGCATGTGGCGCATGGGCATGTAAATTTCAGAGTTATACACGAGCATAAAGCAGAAAATATTTAGTCTTACAGGTTGGGAATTACACTACAACTGCTGAGTGCTGGAGGAAGATGAAAATAAGGGATGTAAATTAGCTTATTCCTTGCAAGCTCAAAAGTGGCATCTTTTTACATAAGTCTGTATGGAGCAGAGGAGAGAGAGAAGGGTTGGGGGAGGAAAAGAGGAGGATGGAAGAGGCTGGGAAGAATGTGTTATCACATAAAAAAAATACCTTTGGTTTAATATCCAGCAAATTAGTCAAAAGCAAAAAAGAAAAGGCGAACCTGGAGTAGAAATTTAAGTACTTTTTTGAATTAATTGTACTGTCCTCTTTCAGTAGTAGACAAACTAGTAGTTGAGAGTAGATTGTGTATTTCTTTTCTTATAATCACAACTAGCAGCTACTGTGATAAACCTCAGAGTCCCATCCAGCAGCAACTGTATGAAGCATATGCTACAATTTCAGCTTCACAGTCCTAAGGTTTGGAGAAAGCATGAAGTGCTAAATGCACAGAGGGATTTAGGCTTTGTGAAGCCTGGCTTTGGTGTCCAGCAAAATCCACAGGCTGAAGTTAGGCTGTCAGGCTGTCTGTCATATGCCTGGTGTCAGTTTAGGCTGTGGTAACATGGTGATTTTGATTTGGCTTGCAACCATGCTGCCGCTGAAAGAATGGCTCAGCAGCTCAGTCACACAGTTGCCTACTGTTTAGATTCAAGAACTCTACTTATGGTTTATCTGCTGATCTCAGAAGAAAAGCAGAAGAAAGGAGGCAATTTCTGAGTAAGGTTGGTCTTGATTAATTTAAGGTTTTCTAAACAAAAAAAAATAAATTATGTTTTCAACAGAAATGCCAGTTTAATTTCAAGTGCTAGAACAATGAGACCTTACTAGACCATATCAGATCGTATTTAGGGGAGACTTTAAATTGTCACCACCAATTGCAAAAATGGTACCCAAGTTTGCATAAAAAGACCAAATAAAACGTTACTGTTGCTATTACTATTTACAGATAGAAGAACCATCTTGGGTCCATAGCTGGACCAATTCAGAAAAAATCCCATGGAAACAAGAAAATCCTGCACTAAAAAAGAAAGTCATGAACAATGAGATCCTGCTTTCTCTCTAGTCTCTCTGGCTCACGAACTAAAACAATACTTTCCATTTCCTGTTACTTTTCACTTACATACCAAATCTGTCTCTGTCCTGTGTGGAGTGACATACTTGTCTCTATCTAGACTCCCAGATATTTGGACACAGCAATTGCTTTGGTGCCTCCTCAGGTCTCTGTTTCCATAGCACTGGGATCTAATAGTCAGAGCAAGAGGGAAGATTTTAGTCAAAAGGACAGTAGCTTAAAGGAGGAAAATATCTTCCTGCATCTGTCTGCTGGAGGAAACAACATGTACCTGAATTAGTTGTTGGCCTTCTCTCATTACTCTGAACAGACAGCCCTGTCAGTGGTCTTATTTAGAAAGTAAACTAAGCCAATCCTGGCCTGTAAATTTCATTTTCCAATAGAAATATCCCAGTATGTTTTCTCCAGATACGTGTGCATAGGATTTTTCTTGGGTTTTATAACAGAAGGCAAACAAACCATTTCCAGTTCTTCATGACCTTCTCACAAGATGATACAGATTAAGTATTTTGCATTTTCCTTCTGGTTTATGAGTTTGGGGTGTGCAGTCATTTTAAGCCTTTTTTGGTGGAACAGTGCAGAATAGAATTTGGTTTTGTTGTGTGCATTTTTAATGAGAACTGTGAATTTTGCAAGAGGGTTTTGTTCTGGGGTCTATAGCTTGGGGAAAACAACAAATACTGTGACACAATAAAATTGGAAGACTTGTAAACAGTTGACTAGCCTTGGGGATGCTTAGACTGAATCCCTCCTCCAAATATTTTTGAGGAAGCAGATCCGTAAAATTAATAAGCTTAGGAAGAGTTTAATGAGTACATAGGCACTGAAGAAACTCATAGTATTTATTTTGGTCTTATGAAAAGGAATCACAGTCAAACTCCTTATTACTTATGACATGTGGTTTGTACTTTGAATTGGCAACCTTTAAAGGTATGTTTTCAAGATTTGTTAAATTATATGAAATAGGCAGATGCAAATTTGCAGCCTTGAATGACTTAACCAAGACTGTCACTTTGTCAGCTTCCAGAAAAAATGCTCACACTCTTGAAGGAGCAACACTACCATTGATTACATCAGAATCCAATAAAATAACATTCACATTTGCATCATGACAGTATAAAAAATAGTGTAACAAAGAAAACAGCTGTTAACCTGGTAACCCTGATCTACATACATGTGAGCAACATTCAAACACCTGATACTTGGATGGTTGTCTCATGCCCGTTTCTGGTTTGGATTACAGAGTGTGTACACCAGCTTCTCAGACCCTTTAATATCCATACTATTCCACAGCCTAAGGGAGCTATGCCAGTGGCTATCCTATTGCTGTCTTTGTGAACTGTGAGAATCTAACATACTGAAGACTGTAAAATACTCACTGGATTGCTCCAACCCTAATCCAGTCGATTTCTGTCTGTGTTAAAATGCAGACAGGAGTTGAGCTTAGGAACTGATTCACTCTCTCCATCCCTGTGTTTGTTCTATCAAACAATTTTGTTGCTGAGGTGAGGTCCTTCTCTATCAGAAAAAGGAGATGCAATTATCTCCCAGTTTTAGACTGGGTTTGTTTTTCTTGAACCACATAATTTATCTAATTATAAAACTATTGTCTGAACAGTGTGAAAATAGATCTGTTATGAAAAGAGGAGTTTTTGAATCCAAAGATTATTTAGGAGTCTAGACCTTTTAGGGAAAGGAAAATGAAAGTGGAGTGCCAGCCATATTGTTAATCCTGAACTTTAAAAAAGGAGTTACTGCATAAAATAGTGAACAGGCAGGGACCACCTTAAGGGACATGTGTCATGGGTGGCTGCACAGGTCACTGCAACGAAGGGCCACTATTCACAGAAAGCGAGAATGTTGCAGTGTCATGCCTGAGCTGCTGATTCAGCTCCTTATCAGCTCCTGGCTTGGAGCTTTGATAGCTGATGTGACAAACCATTAATAATGGAAGGTCAAACTGAGCAATGTTCTTCACTCTGACCTTCTAATACTTCTGGCTTATTAAATCAGTCATTAGAGTTTCAACAGGCTCCTAAGAAACAGAGTACAGTGCCTATAGCTGCCAAATACTTGCCTATTCACAGACAGCCTCTCTGTGTAGGTATTAAATGCATCCCAGGGAGGAAGTCTTATGTTCCTTGGAAGGAAATCAAGTTGCAAAATAGGATGAAAATCATGAAGGGGCCAAATATAGAATACAGCCACAAGTAAAAAGAATCAAAACTCAATCTATTACAACCTCAGAAAACCTTCCAAACAATAATGAAAAAAAAAAGTCTCTGGTTATCAGGGTAAATAATTTTGCCTTTTTTTTTTTTTTTTTTTTTTTTAAAATCAAAGGGATATGAATAATAACATAAGAAAATTAGACAATGAGAACAGTCAGAATTTGACCAGGAATAAATATACCGTCATTGTCGATCCCCTACCTCCTCCAAAATTCTGAAGTTCTATGGTTCCATTCTAAGACTCTGTTTTTATCCTTCTTATAATGTTGCCAAATTTTCCATTAAAACTGGGAAATATTCCATACCAGTGGTCTCCTGAATCTTAAAACTTCAAAAAAGTTAAAAGAAAAAAGTGGTGCAAAATGTTTGGTTAAAAAAAAAAAAAAAAAGAAAAAGAAAAAATGTAAAACCCCTACATACTGAAAATCAGCATAAAAAACACTTTGAAGGTTGTGAATTCAACTGAGACATTAGGAATTGTCAGAATTAAGTTTTCCTTGCCAGTCTTAAGTGTCCCCTTTTATGTTATCAATCAGTCTTAAAATACAGTCACTCCTTTTTTTCTTTTTTCTTTTTTTTTTTTTTAACAGCATTCCACCTGGTGGGACACGGGATTCTTGGGAAAAAAAAAAAAAAAACAGGTTACTTTAACATAATAGGCTGTCATCTGCTGGAATATAATGAAAAAGTGAGAAGCTGCCATAAATGAAACCAGAACAGGGAGAGAGTAAGTTCTCTTGCTGAAAACAACTGTATGCTATGATGGATGAAAGGACACTTTTGGAACTGTAGCACTAAAAGTCACCCCTAATCTACCCTGATTTTGCCCTTGTTGTAGACTCAGATTCTTCATGTGAATCAAGTAAAAGTTTTATAGGTGGAATACACTTCCTGTGTATTCCTCGTTTGCTGAGCGCACAACTTCAGATACTCAGAACTGATTCACAGTAGTGCTGAGTACTCACAGATGCTGCAGAAATCAATGGGACTTATGCTTTAGACATATGAAGTACAATAAAAATGTTAAACATCTTGGAAAATCTAGTTCTAAGCACATCATCTTGAGGATCCCAAATTAGTCGACATTTTCATCGATCTTGACCATAACGACTCAGCACTTCAGTTCACCATCTGTAAAGTGAGTCTAATAGTAGAGTTTCACTTCTCAGTTTTAAAAATAAATTAATTACTATTTGGGAAGCACTCAGAAACCTTAGTAGAGAATGCTCTAGAAACATCCATAAAGATATTAATAATTCAGTACTTCGTGCAGGGTTTGAATGATGTGCAGTAAGGAAGGCATGGAGGAACATATTGAGTGATAAGAATAAAAAGAATATTGAACATCTGCTCACTCAGGGAGCATAGTCCATCCTATGAACTGAATGATGTATGTGTCTGTGCAGTTAAAGACTTATTATCATGCATATGTGCAATGAGCTCAAATTAAAGTTGCAAAGGCAAGCTTAATTCTGATTGTCCTGAAGTTGAGAGGGTTAAGATTTGCAAACACAAGGATACTTTTAAAGTAAATATTTTGTGTGATCATCCCTGTATTTTCATGTTTTCCTCCTAAAGATGAGAAAGGTTTTCTGTGTCAGTGAACCCAGTGGCCACTTACATAAAATAGCCATGTGGCCTGGTTCATTCTGGGAACAAATTTATTGATTTTCAGGGGACCTACAACAGGAGCAAATTTGGCTCGAAACACCTCCTTTGCCTGATTGTGTAGTTTTGTTGTGGCTGCTGGGTAGAAGTGAGGCATAAAATGCGTTCAGGGACAGAGTAACAGGCTTGTCTTTTGGCTTTACTTTGCGTCAGGTTTTTTGGTGGTTAATGTAGCATTTGGAGAATCACATAAACTCCATCCCAGAAATGAAGTTATCGCCAAAGCAAAAATTCCTATATTTACATATAAATATCCCCATTCAGCATGACTGAATACCTTTCTCATTTGAAATGAAATAGCAACATCCATGACAATCGAGTTCTAAGACACAGATATTAGATTAAACTGACTGTACTTATCTTTGGATGTGAACTCAATCTTTCAGAAATTTTACCTGATCCAAATGAATAATCCTTACTAAACTTGTTCTGAATTATAACCAAATTCCTAGACAAGATTACTTGATCTTTGCTGAAGACTTCTACAATGCAAAAATAAGACTGCTGGCTCCTTCTGTCTCACTTGAGGAAGCTGGTCTGTTTTTACTGAGTTGTCTATGTTTAGATCAAAGACCAAAGGCTTGGATTTCCATATTGACCTGGACCAGTCAGTGAACACTGTAGTTTCGTATTATTTGTGACCAAGCCACAGTCTGGTCATTTCAAGCATCTCATCTACTTAATGCTTTGAGTGATGGAAAGAGCAAGTGTGATATTTTAAAATTTTGTTTGAATGGTTGTGTAAACATAATTAAAAATATCTGCTTCTTCCCTTGCTTTATTCTCACTTTATCCCAGATTTCATAACAAATGTTTTGGATTCCAAACTAGTAGTAGTCCTGTTTCCTGTTAGATTGCCTTGTTGTGCTAATTTAAAGATTATTTCAAAGTAAACTCCTTGTCAGGAGAGGATTTTAAGTATTAAATTGTGTTGTTTTAAACAAACTCTTAATTTTGTTTGTACTTTTAAATGCTTTTCTGAACATAGATGTTTTTCTGAGGAGAAAGTCATATTGTTTATTTACATAATTCTCCTTTTCCCTTTTTCCTTTTTTTTTCTTTTTCAGAAACATAACTTATTATCTACTCCAAGATTAAAAGCATTCTAAAACATATAAGCTGCAAGAAATAGCTATCTTGTTGATTTTCAGAAAGTCTACAATACTCCATCTAATGTATTCAATGAATTATTTATTTCTTAAAGAGATACAATAAATCTTTACCTACTGTATTTGATGATTTTCATAGCAGGAATAATAAGTAATATGATTTGAGTGTGATTGGAACCAGGTACTGGGAGGGGGAAGGGAGGTCAATTTAGACTATTTACCAAGCACATTGGAAGAGACTTCATCTGTAAAGAGACTGGACATAACTATTCACTTAAAATTTCCAGGTGAAGGAAAAGCAGATGCATTTCTATTGAAAATAAAGAGTAGAAATTACTCAAATGCTTGCATTTTGAAGGAGCAGCTTAGGTGCAAAAGCACTATGGTGACGTTCAGTGCCATTGTTCTCTGTTGCATTGGAGTGGATCCAAGTAATTCCATTGATTTCAGTGGACTTTCATTGGGCTAACTGAGAATAGAATCTGACTCCATGTTAGCTGGGGGTAGGGGAGTGACAAGAATATAAATATCTCCAGATAAGTATTTGAATTACAAATACTCTGCAGCATGGTTTCTATCTTTTAAAACTGGTCATATAACAAAGCACAAAAGTTCTGGATATATCCTCTCCCATTTAGTTCTTACAGTTTAAAAAAGATAAAAAAGAACTGTTTATTGGGCAGCTGCTTTTGATGCGGTTATATACTGTTGATGTCATGCTCTGAAGCATCCATCAGAGGATCTTCAGAGTACCTCAGAAGTACTCTGCCCTACAACAGGCCTTGAATCAACTGAAAGTTTTAGGCCAGTCTAATTTTTCTTTACCTTTACTAAGGGGAGTAGCTGAGTTCTCTGTCACATATCTGTGTGTCTGTGCAGTAGCAAACAGCTGATTAGGCCTGACTTAAGTAATTTTGGCTTATACACTTTTATATTTAAATACGTCTTCTGTAAAAAGCTATTTCAGACATCTGTTTTCCAAAAGTACCGTAGTAATTTGCATCTGTTGACTGGATTGCAGAGTCTGTTTTCAATTTCAGGAATAGTTTACCTTACTATTCCTCCTGTTAGTCAAAGACTGTTGGCTGGTAACAAAGACAAAGTGCTGGCATACCTAAGTAGATGAATTCTTGTTTCATGTTTTTTTCTTTAAAGCATTTTGATCTTCTTCTCTCTTGCATTAGAGATATAAGTAACTCTGTAGTCAATACTCAAACTGCTGATACATTGGAAAGCCTTTTTTAACAGCATGAATGAACTCAGCATAAATGTAATTCTAAACTTTGGCTGACATAACTCAATAAATCAAAACCTTCATCTACCAGTCATACATGTAGGTTCATTATGTACATAAAAGTAAAGCTAGCAATGGCATTAACATGGCAAAATATTGCATGTCAACCTGTTGGAAATTCCCCTTGAATATACATAAGTAGATACTGATGCCATGGAACCATCTTGTTTCAGGGCTGAATTTGACCTCCCCAGATGCAGGTATGCACATTTGGGTAACAGGACATATCTGCTGTATCTCTTTTGCCCCCTCCAGGATGGGGAGAGGGAGTTTCCTGCTATTGGGATCTCTTGCAAATAGGATTTTTTTTTTTTTTTTTCTAATTAGAAACAGGACCATTCTGGACACAAATGTTCCCCACCAGTTCCCTCAATGTTTCCCAGCAGCTCCCTCAGTCTGGAGTAAAGAATTGATGCTATGGAGATCCTGTAGGAAGGGAAAAAGGGTCAGCATAAACTGCCACTTACCTACCTGTGCATGCAGAGGGTTATAGACCACAGCAGGCAGCCTCTTTACAAGAAGCATCTGGAAGAAGGTGGAGCAAAATAATGTAGGGATCATTGAATCTATAATATCGGCCAAGTAAATTGGAAGACTGGGGCAAAACCAAAGATTACAAAATCTGTACCTCAAAAGCCCTCACCCTGTGACAAGAAGCATGTTCCTATAGTTTTACAGTTGTCGCATACAGCATTTATTGTAGTTCCTTAGATTTGTCATGAGATATAGAATGTATTTGCAGTTTGAAAGAGAGAATGAAAAAAGCTACCTCTTATTTAAAGGTAGCTTATTCAGAGTATGTATAGCTTAACAGTGAGTCTCTTGCCTTTATTAAACTGGAGTATACAGGAAATTATGCTGAAATAAACCTTCCAAGTTTTCTTTCTTATTGTTTGTTCTTTTGGCTTAATTCTCCATCTTGATTTGTCTGATATGGTATAGGTGAGGGACCAGAAGCCTTACTTTTTCAATATATGTAAAATCTAGCATTAGTTCCACCCTAGTTTTGTAGCCACTGTGTTTTCTAATGACACCAAGTAAATGGTTTCCAACTTAACATCAGGTGATTGAACTTAGCAGTATCTGTAAAATCAGCCTTCAAGCTTCATGATGTTCTTTTTAAATTAAAAAATTTACATATTTATTCCTGGCTTTACTGTACTGTGATGGGATGCTAAATTACCAGTAAAAATATTTCTTTGATAATAATTAAAAGAAACTCTTTCTAAGTCAGCTTCTCATTCATTTTTCTCTTAGTTTAAATTATGTTCTTTGATATTAGAGAGGGACCTAGATTTGGCTATCACCAATAAATAGTAACTCCACATCAGTGTTGCTGTAGGAATGTTGTGTCCCATTAAGATATTAAGTTTTTAAAGGGATGATGGAAAATTGGAGCAGGTTCAGAAGAAAGCTGAAAGAATTATTGGAGACTTGGAAAGTGCTCCTTACAGTGGCAGCCTCAAGGAACTTAATCTACTTAATTTATTTAAAAGGCAAAGGTAAAGAAGCAACTTGACTGTGTTCTATAACTGCATAGCAAGGCATTATCTGAGGCAAGAAGATGATTTTAAAAAGAAACTAAACAAATAAAAATACCACCAAAAACTAAAGCAATAGAAAAGGCCACATATACCTTGATTCAATGGAAGAAGTCAATGTCAGCAGTTTTAAAACTGGAAGCTTTTGTGGAGGGATAGCAATTAACCAGGGAAAAAGACTGCCAAAGAGTGCAGTCAATTTTATATACATTAAATCAAATCTGCATCTTTTTCTGAAGGTACACTACAGTTATATCACAAGCTGTGGCTTGAGGCAGAAATTTTTGGGAGAACTTCTGTAGTGTGTGTTATACAGGGGGCAGAGTACACAATCACAGCTCTCTTGGCTGAGAATCTGTGATTCATGTTCAAATGCAAGTATGAGGCATTCTTTCATCAGTGTCTCTAAGTTGGTGTTAAGTGCTGTCCAGGTCATTACAATCCTTTCAATAGAAAAGCAAGTCTCCAGTTATTCACAGATTGCCCTTTTTTCAGCAAACAGAGTACAGAATCAATTTTTTCTTGATGAGAGGGGTGAACTTTAAACGTAACTCATGGAGAAACTGAAAAAAAAAAAAAAAATCAGCATATTATCATCTTCCTCAGTGCATTCCAGCAGCTACAGCATCTTTTTCTTGGTGCATTTAGGGCAGCTTCATTAGAGAAAAGGAAACAGAGTATAAAAGTCTGTAGTGGGACAGCAGCATCCTTTTCTCCAGCTCTGGGTTCCTTAACTCAGCATGCAGTTTAAGCTCTCAGTCACAACTCAATCCGTAGTGTATGAGCCTAGATACATGTAGGATTGCCAGAATTACAGCTTAAGTCTTGCATGAAAGATTTGTCCTAGACTTAAGCAAATTCTCCTCAAATAAGTTTTTTATTTCCTAGAGATACAGTGAATTCTGATACCTAAAATATGAGCTACTGCCAGACCAGCAAAGCATTCGAGTAAGGAAACAATATTTAAAGCTACACTTGGAGTATGACTGTGCTGAAGACTGCATTTTGGAGGTGTGGTTAAATTGTCTGGTACCCAAGCTGACTCTGTAATCTGTCTCATGCTTCATTCTTCAGTGTGGCCATACCTTGAGAAACGAGTGGTGGAACTGATAAAACAACTTCTGTACATACTTTTGATAATTTACAGTAGATCTCAATGCTAATAGCTGAGTTACAAACTGACTTTTCTAATCAATCACAGATGTACATTAAGTAAGTCAAATTAAAAGATCAAAACTGCTTTGTTCACATTTACAATACCAATTGCCTTTCTTTTGAAAAGATCTCTCTACTACTACCTCGTGTTATGTTTCTTTGGTGTCATAATTTCATCTACTTGCCAGCGGGTAGCTCAGAGCACTTCCTGAGCACCTAATGGGTTTGCACTAGAGCTGTGGTGATTTTCCAGGGTTTTCCAGGCCGTATTGAGCTACAGTCCATTTCATGGTGAAGACCTATTGAGATATTGAAAAAGTGTTTAATTCAGAGGTATCAATTGCCAGTAGGAATTGTCACTTCATAGGTAAGACACTAGTTCAATAAAAAAACCAATTAATTCTATGGTACACTAGACTTGGATTTAGCACCAGTATAGCAGGTGATTTAATATGTTTTGAGGAGTCTGAGTTGTATTTCAGTCTGTTTATATTCTGCTTCAATCATGAAAAGTATTGGAAAACTTTGTACACAGACCAGACATCAACCCTGTAACTTATTTCCAATGTTTTCCTCTGTCTTTGAAGAGAAGCCGGATGTTTTTTTGTTTTTACTTTTACTTCTTGTTGGTGGATTTTTACATTTCTACCTGCAAATGAATGAGCTTACACAGATGGGAATTGTCCAAGACAGCATTTTAGCCTGACAGTTGCGATCCCCTTCTGAAGGTTTGGGAAAGTTTACCTTCACCCAGCGTCACAGATCTAGTTTTTGGATATCTGCTCCTAAATTATATGCTCATGTTGACTCTGGTGACCCTATTCCCAGTTTCTCTTTCCATCCTCGATCTTAGCCTGTGTGTGATCCTGATAGAATCATTTTTTGTCTCAGATTTGCTTCCTAGCCATTCCCCATTTTGCCTGTACATTTGTACATTGCTGCTAAATCTCCCACAGCAGTCAACAACAGGTCACTTTATCTGGTGTTATTGTAGACAAGTTGCTACTAGGACTCTCAGCAGTGCTTTTCACTGATACTGGTGGAGTCTGGAAAGTGTAAAATGTACTTTTTTGCCATTAACATTAATTAGGTTTTGTAGAAAAAGCAACCCAAAGAAAAAGATTGCAAAAGTAACCAGTGATGCCTAAGTAGAGACAACTGTAGTTTGCTTGTTCCTGTAACAGGAGTCCACACCGATAATGAAGATTTTTGTGAATTAGAAATAACAAATTTCTGTCATTTGTGATCCAGTTTTTTACTGTCATTGTCATCAGTGGCAACAAATAAAAATATTTTTTAAACTAAGTAGTAGGAAAGAACTTTTTTGCAGAGCTCTGATAGAAGAGATTGCCTAGAAAAGGCACTGGATCATTTTTGTTCCCTTTGACATTCACCTGGACTAGTAATCTCCAGGCACCGAGACTGAGTGGATCTACTCATTCTTTCTTCTGTGGTGCCTTTGAGGCAGATGGACTCAACTCAGGGAGAGACATGTCTCTATTTTTACAGGAGAAAATAACTCAAAGGTGTCTCTAGAAACCAGTGAAGTTGAGAAACAAAGCATTTCCCCACCTCTGTTAATCCTTTGCCCTCTAAGTACAGCTGAAGAAGTGGGTAATATCAAATATCTGATGCATAATGAGCTAACTTAAGGACATATTGTCAAGCCTTTCTTTGGATTCTTGTCTTTTGTAGTCTTGTTTCCCAAGCAGAAGGTTATTTGAAGCTCTCAATATGTCAATTAATGTGTTGTTAATTATTTTATTTTTTAGAAACCTTTGTCTTGGTGTACTTCTATCTCAGGATCATGCAAGCCTTTACATATTTCCATATTTTCAGCATATTTTATGCAAATACTTGTTAAAAATGAAAATTCTAATTTAAAATGAAGAAAATTCATGACATGCATCTTGTGTTGCAGTTTAATCACTGTATACTCAGGAAAGTATTGACAGTTGTCCTGTGGAAGCTATTAAAGTTCCTGTCCAAGGTTAAATGAAATTGCAGTTTATCAGAGCAGCATTGAGAAAATAAGGGAATCTGTTCATGGCTCTTGATTAATGCCAAGCATGATCAACACAAGGGGGTTCATTAAGCTATACATCATGTGGGTAATTTAACATGTCATTGTGCCTGCTGTCTGCTTTAACTCTCTGCATAACCCAGTGTTCTGGACCTTGTATCAGCCCTGCACTTGAAGTGTTGTCTCCCAGACCTTTTCATGCTTGGGTTGGCTCAACATTTGCCTTTATACCAACCCTTTTTTTTAATGACCATTCTGCATTTTTGTACAACATTTGCAATTTCTGCAACTGCACAGTCTTCTGTCTTGTCTAAACATACTTGTGGTCTGGTAATGTTTATGTGAGAGATGCAAGGAATGTGTCCTTCACTGTCTAGATTTCCCCAAATTTTTAGGCATTTATACCTTTTGTGCTGTTGGTTTTGAACAAGGCCATCATAATGAAAAAGAATTAGGTCCTAATCTTAGGAGAAAACTACCACCTCAACTCCTAGAGAAGGACTGCATTTCCATACAGGATCAAGCCTGACAGCTTTCCATACAACTGTTAACTCTGAAGGATGGAGTAGACAAGGCTTTTACAAACAGCTACAGAAATCTGATTACAGGCCTTCACCTTCCTGGGGGATTTCAACCACACAGACATTTGTTGGGAAGGCAGCATAGCTGTGCAAGCAATCCAGGAAGCTTTCAGACCATTGAGAAGAATCTTCAAGAATAAATGAGAAACAGATCATACTTGACCAGACTTGTTACTTGACAAGGTGGAATGACTTGGTTTTTTCAAAGGGGAGGAGTGGTGGATGCAATGTTTGACTTTAGTATGGTCCTCATGTCATCTCCCAGAGCCCTCTTGTATAAGGGACAGCTAAATGCATTGAAGTTGTTGGACCCAGAGGTATTTATCAATGACTTTGTGTTCAGTTAATGGCTGACAATAAACAGACTACCCATGAGGTAGATCCTGGGTTTGAATCAGTTCAGCGTGTTCATCAGCAACAACAGTGATGTAACACAACGTGTGCTCAGCAAACCAGGGGGATTAGTTAACATATTAAGCAGTAGAGACTCAGTCCAAGAGGAGCCTTGATAAACTTGAGGATGGAGCCAACATAAAATCTGCAAAGTTCAGCAAGAAGTGCAGAGTCCTGAGTATTCTCATGCATCAGCATAGATGAGGAAAACCAGCCTGGCTGAAAAAATCCTGAGGATCACAGTGGACACCAGGCTGAGTATGAACCAATAGTATGCTCTCACTGCAAATGAAACAAATCTGCTACTGAGGCATATTGCAAGGACTGAGGCCTTTAAATTAAGGGAAGTGATTATCCCATTATGCTGGTTACTGATGAAGCTGTACTGGATGCATTTGTATCCTTGGGTTCTCCAGTTCTGAAAGGATGTGTTGAAAGTGGATAGGGTCCAGCAGAGGGTTATGAAAGCAGGGCCCTAGACCACTTGCCTTTCAAGGTGAGGCTGAGGAAGCTTGTCTACTTTAATCTGGAAAAGTGGAGGCAAATATGATAGCGTCCTAATACTACTTCAAGAAGATTTGTAGAAATGATGGAGTCAAGCTCAGTTTTGGCAGCAGGTAAAAGAAGGTGCAACGACCACTATACCATAACTGAGATTTCGGTAATGTCCAGCTGTGTATCTGGATGCATGCTAGGTCCATAACCATGGGAAAGAAATGCTGTAGAATGCACTGTCCCTCTACCCTCCTTTCTTCCCTATACATAACCATAGGCCCATCTTCCCAAGACTCTGTGGGAGAGAAATTGGAATACAGAAGGCAGCTACAGCATCTTGGTAATCATTAATCAGGACTCTGGGTCACATCAGGGTATTCCTAAGTCTCTAAATACTGAGGTTTTAGTACTCTTTGTTGTACTTGAAAGCCTCCAACAGTGACAAAGCTGACAAGGTACAGTGATGGCAAGACTGCATGCAGTATCTCTCAGAACAGACCTGTAACATAACTCTTCACTGGTGCTATGAGTACTATCAGTAGTTTAAAGTACAGTATGGACCAGCTATGAGCATTTTTGAAATTTGCCTCGTTCACAATGAATTTAGAAAATATCTACTACACACTTACATTAGCTGATGATTTTCATTGCCTATTTATTTGCTGTGCCATTGCTGGCATTAGCTCTGGGAATCTATTCAAGGCAAATGATACTGTATTTTTCCAAGTGTAACAAAGCTATCAAATAGAGGAATCATA
Source organism: Scytalopus superciliaris (assembly GCA_013400415.1). Lineage (NCBI taxonomy): Eukaryota > Metazoa > Chordata > Aves > Passeriformes > Rhinocryptidae > Scytalopus > Scytalopus superciliaris. The sequence continues at coordinate 282,299 of VXBX01002897.1, forward strand.
GGAACAAGTGATTTGCAGGAGGAACACCTACAAATTCAAGTAGCACATTTCAGGTTCTGTAATACGTTTTATTTGAGCAATTAGAATGATTTCCCATTCTCTTCCTATTCACTTGTTTTCATGTAGTTCTGGGATTAACTGAGATTTTTGTATCTAAGAAGGACTGATGGTGCTAGAACTTTCAAAGATTCTCATTTAATGAGAAGTTTATCTTACCTATGTATTTCTTTTGCAGAAATTAGATTTTTTAACTCATTACTTTTAATACAGGGATTGAGAATTAAATATAGGTAAGATAGATGTTAGAGTCCAAAACCAGATTGCAAAAGGGTACACTGGTTATAGTAACACAGAAAGGTTGTTTAATGTAATAATAGGCAGTGTTACACTGCTAACAAGTTTACCTTTAGTTACAACTATCATGTCTCCTGCTGCAGTGTGAGCACCTTTTATCCTGAAATCTATAGGTATTTCAAGTATTTACGGTTCCATAACAGAATACTTTTAATAAAAAGATACTGTATTGTCTTCTGCTACCATTAATTACAAAAGGTTTATTTGCAAGAAAGTAATTAATTGTACTTTTGGGATACTCAAGAGTCTAACATAAATCAAAGCAGACTTGATAAGAAGAGATGAAAGTCTCACGTAATTAAACAGGGCACTAGAGACCAATTGTTTATAGAATTATTTGCTTGGGCTAATTGACACTAATTATTTAATCTGATTTTCTTCTTCCCAGTAATGCCTCTACCAATTCACTGTTCTTGGCTGATGGCACAAGCATATTTCACTTTATCAAGGTGTTCTCACTGTATCAATACAAAGGATTTTCAACTGTTATCTTTGCTAGACTTCTTTTTTTTTCTTTTTTTTTTCTTTTGTGGCAATGCAAGAGAGAAGGATGGAAACTGATGATCATTAGGTTTTGGTAATAGTTTCCAACCTACATGGAGTACTGAAGTGTTGTAAATGCTGAGCAAGGTAACAACTTAGTTGACGCTAAAAGTTAATTCTGTGGTAGAAGCAGCCTTAGGAACACAAACATGAAACATATTTGCAAGCCAACTGATAGTTTAGCTCACTTGGTACAGCTCCCTAGCTGCTATAAAAATTTTAATAACAAGTTTATTTATAGGTAAGGTATTTCCCTGATGCTTCATTATCTCATGTTTGATAAGTATCAACAGCTGGTACAAGAAACTGTTCATAGAATTTTCTAATTTCTTGCAAGGAACTGAATTCAATGTCCAGAGGTGTTATCGAATCTCTGGTGCTATTTTACTGAATCCCCACTTGTTTACTGGAGCAGAGCATTGGCATATCATACTGTTCTGCCATGTCTTGTACCCATATAGAAATAGTAACAAAACACTGAGGCAATCAAGTTAAGTAGGCTGATCCTAACATACTACTGTATTATATCCAGACATGCCACTTATTTTAGACTTTAGTGTTTCTTGGTCAGTAACATACTTGAAAAGATGTTTCTGTGTATTTTTAGCCTGCTTTCTTAAGGTAATGAGGCCAGTGTGATATTCTGCTTCTGATGCCTGGAGACTTCCTTCACCAAAGTTTTAACTCAATTTGAGAAGGATGCAGCAAAGGAGGAGATGGTTCAATCATAAGAATTTCAAGTGAAATTAATGAAAATAGGCATTTGTCTAGTGGAAAAAGATATAGACTAGAATTCCCACAGAGAAAATGGCTTTAGTATAAATTCATATTATCAAACAACAGAGAATTCATGTGAGATACAGCCTATGACTCATTGCAGGGCTTGTGTTTCTTATGTTGTAGTGAAGTAAGCAAAGTTTTTGGTTTATGGTTTGCAAGCACTGGTTTCAAGCCGATGAATCTGTTTCTTCTCCTTAGTGTTGAAACATTGGTGAGCGTTTTCAGCATGTAGCTGTGTAATGCTCCAAGCAAATTGTGACACAGGTATGTAAACAGCCTTTTCAACTGCAGTGTGTTCAATTCATATGTATCTTGAAAGCTGCTTTTCTTCTATCTCTGGAGCTAGGTGTTCACCTTTTCTCCCCCATCAAAATATTTTAATGTGTCTTTTTTACGTAATTGAATAACTTTTAAAATTGCAAGTATGATCCAGTCCTCAAAACTTGATGTCCTGCTCTGTTGCTACATGTCTTCTCAGAGCTGTAATTAGCTTTACATTCTAACACCAGTAATTCAGATATTCTGATTATGATTGTTACCATTATTATTCTCACGGAACAGATAATATCCTTCCTTAAGGACCTCTGCTTTTTGCTTTTTCAACTTATTATTCAGGCTCTGCTTCTGACTATAGGAAGAGTTTCAACAAGTGATAGCAGGTCAGGGTTTGTGAAGTAACCATTCAATACTTCACAGAGTAGGTGATTCAGCGATTATGAGTCACTCGTCATCTCTGGAAGTAACTGCAGAAGTGGCAGATTATCCAGGGCATTGATACTAGAAACAATAGATTACCTAACTGTGTCCTGACTAGGACAGTAAGCAGCTTTTACTAAATTACTTCATAACCCAAGTCATCATTTATTTTTGGGGTTTTCCCATTTTGAGATGTATATGTAAGAACCCACATCCCACAAAATCTCCGGTTGCTCTAGTGTCTAAAGCTATGTGCATGGAAATATGAGCAATAACAAGAATTTGCTAGTAACAATTACTACTAATAAACGATGCCTTAATAAGGAAGGTATGAAGGCTGGTTATTTTCTTCTTACATCATCTAAAAAGAAATGTGTTAAAGTGCTTCTTAACAAAAGTCTTACACAGAAAATACACAGCATGAGATAGAAATGCTGGTAAGTGATCAAATCACAAGAGACCCTTGATGTCTCCCAAATGAGAACTAAATATTGGTGTGTTTGTATGTCTGTCTGTATATACATTCATAACTTTTATAACTTTTGTGAATTCACGTATCATAGCAAGCTACAAGAATGCAACAGAAATAATTATTTTCTAGCTCCTTGTTTTGGTGGGGTTTTTTTGTTTTCTTTTGTTTTTGTTTTTTTTAACTTGATGCCTAAACTAACTCAGATCAATTTCAATTGAGTTTGCTTGTATGCACCTTGTAGGGGAGATTTAATCAGACTGTTGTAAATTTGCTTTTAATAGCCAAGGTAAAACATGGCTTAGTGTTGGAATCTAATTATTTGTATATAAATGGATTTTGTATAGAGAGACAGTAGAACAGTATGGTTTTGAGAATATCTGAGAGCTCTTCTTCAAAATTGAGAGAAGGGTATTGCATTTTAAGTAATTATTACTCTTAAATGACGGAACATAAGCTGTGGGGAAAAAACATAAGAAGATGCAAACTGTAATATGAAAACATGATTAAGTCAGCATTTTAAACTGAAAGTGAAGGAATAGTTTAGGACTAAAATGTGAAAAAACAAATTCATGAGAGAGAGTACCTATATCTCTATTTTGTTATTTCAGTTATGAGTATCATATAGACTAAGGAATTTTTTTAGATGATTTTCCAAAGTAATCAGGCAAGCTCATATTTTGGCATTTAAAATAAATGTCTGACTTTTTGAAAGTACTGTGTCATCATTAGCCTAATTCTAAGATAAAGTGCTCTCTATTTGCTCAGATTTCTGATATATTCCCAGATTCAAGGGAATTCAAGTGATTTATGGTGTTGACTTTTATCTCTAACCTCCTAACTGCTAGGGGTGTCAGGTTTGGGGTGATTTTTCTTTCCCCAGGACAAGCAGCTGCAGCTGAAGAAAAGGAGTGCAGCCTTCAAGGGACTGCAGTGTATCCTGGGGGAGGCACAGTACAGCCACAGCTTGCTTCATGTCTGAGCATAGGCGCAGATGAACTGCCCACCCCCTTGCTAAGGCTGGTGAGGAAGGTGTGTTTATGGACACATATATATATTAGCTGTTTTATAGCATGGGTCCTGCAAATACTAAAACTCAGTGCTAAAACAGAGAATATTTGATGTGAACATTATATAGATGTTTATGACCATGGAGTCAATGTATTCCATCTAGAGCACAAGATACTAATTTTCTTTCTAACCTCTGGAATTAAATAACTAGGCCTTGCCAATTCTAGGTGTTTTATAGGTTTAAAATCCAGGTTCATCCCGGTGCAAAGCTCTGTGTGTCCACAGGTGGATTTTACAAAATGATTTAGACTTTGTTTAAAGCTGCTGTGCCATGTCCTACTGGCAAAGCTGGAATCTGACAGTCCTAACAAGTTTTTCCTAGGAGCAACCTGCCAAATTAGATACACCAATGGCAGCTTGTAGTCTTAGAGGCTGCAAGGGGATTAAGTGCAACAGTGACTGTTGTGTGTTTACCTGCACAATGGAAATCCCAGGCTCAGAGCCTTTATCAGGTCCTTTCCATAACTGCAAGATCAAGGTTGGAGGTTTTCAACTTATGTGAGAAGTTTCCCAGGCCAGAAACTCATCTGCTCTTACCATCTTTAAACAAAATTGTAAGTACTTCTCATTGATCATAACAGGCCCCACTGTACTGTCTTTGATAAATAACTATTTTTTTGTGAACTTTTATGGTCTCTCATCCTCTTGTCTTCTTGGGAATGATGCCTCACTGTGTTAAACTGTAATTTCTTTTCTTTGAAGCAGTGGTTTTGTCACAAAGATGCACAAAGGCATGAACATTTACTGCTGAAAGGACATGGGAACCTTGTCAAGTTTATTGCCACTGAAAAGGAGACTCACCATTCCCTTCTTCCCATCTTCCCTTCTTTGTGGATAAGTTCAACTTATCCACTAAATAAAAATCATATCCCCTTAATTACCAATCTTAGGTACAAGTGACTGACTGATTCCAGTATCTGAATTGATTAATAACTTTTTGTCAGCAATTTATACTTCCTACAGCCACGGAGTTTTTCTGTTCAAATATACCAACTCTGGTACACATAAAATGAAATACACTTCGTTGGGAGTTTTTCAGTACAATGAAATTGAGGAAGAAGGAGTTATCAGACATTTTCTCATGCTGATGTCAATAGGAATTTGTATTCTGTGTAGATTTTATGAAGAACAGCCTACTGCTGTATGCTATGCTGCTACAACTGTACCTCAGGATCAAGGCTACAAGAGAATAATTTATTTTTCCTCTCTTACATTGAGCATGGTAATCAATGGGAAGCAAAGCAGAATCAATATTAATTGATCAGTTAAGTTTTTAAATAATTGGCATTCACTCCAGTCACTCAACAAAATAACAGCTGGGTTTTAGATTTTGCCACTTTCCATCTCTTTTTTGCAAGTTCTTCTAGTGGCTGCTGTAATGCAGGAGATGCCCCCAGGGTATGTGGCACGGCTCCCCACACACAGCCCTGGCGCTACAAACAGGACTCAGAGAGGTGGGAATGGTGCAATGCAACACCAGGGCAGTGGTCAGGCTCTCCTTCAGGTGCTGTAGGTTTTGTTCCATGAGGAGTCATTGATGGCCTTTTGTACTCCTGTAAACTTCTCAGGCTTCTGGAGATGGTTGTAAATATGTATGCATCTTTCCCATTCCTGGCTTCTCACTGCCTAATAATCTCTATTGAGATGTACATTCAGCATTGATTTGGGTAAAATTGCTGGAGATTTTTTCAAATAACATCTTTTGTTAGGTGATCTCCACTTCTACAGCTAATCAGGATGAATTTGATTCTTCTGATACTGGATTATGGACTCTTTGGCTGTCAGTGCTGTATGCTTTCCATAGATGTGTCTGTGGGGTTGCCCCTAATCTTACATAAGAGCCATCTCTGACTTCTAAAATTATCTCCATAAGATCTTTCTACTATGTATCCTTCAACTCTCTCTTTTCATTGTCCACCTCTGAAATAAGTTAGAAAAACAGAAGTGCTGTGACATAAAAACATTACACATTGTGGGGTGCTCAAATTTATCTGTGTCTCTGATTTATTGCCGTCTTGTGGAAAGTGATTCTTACTTGACTCTCTGATATCATGTCTGAATTTATGTTGCTTGGTACTTACTGTGCTTGTCATTTTTTAATTCTGTAAACATGACAGAAGCATTTGATCACCTGTCCTAAGTGCTTAATCAAACTCTATTATCCTGCTAACCATAAACTAGCTAACAGAAAGTTACTGCCTCAAAATTATAGTAACTATGGATCAGCCTCAAAGAAAGTATAATGGTCTTCTTCTTGGGTTGTGATAGAAAATTCTGTTTTCTGGAACAAAAATATTTTTATACCATGCTATCAAGTTTCATTGTAGCTTTTTCTAATTTTATGTAAAGTATACTGATTTATTAGAAAGCTCACTCCATGGTAAACTGATAATTGGATGCTGTTGAAAGAATGAGTTTCATTGATCTAGTCAATGACCACAGACATTACTGAAGTAAACCTCTTAACAGTGCTGGGGCGTATTTTGTCCACAATCAATTTTTGTGAATCTTCCCTTGTAGTATTTTGTTTTATTTGCCACTATATGCATTGATCTAAACCTGGAGCAGATTCAATGTGTAAAATTTATCTTGACAGAAAGTTTCATTACTTTTGTGTCAACACAAACTTCTCATTCTTTATTATAGATTAAAAATCTGCTGTGACAATCTGTGCAAGTAAGCTGTGAGTACCTGTTGCATCAGTATGCATGTGCCATAAATAGAAAAAAGGATTGTCTTTGGAGAGCTGGGCTTCAAATAAATGAGCCATTGCACTTGCTGATACTGAACAGAATGTTTTATAATATCTAGTGTGAGGAAGATGCCAAATACAGACTCACTGCTTTTCTTGCTGCTGTTGTTTTAACTTAATTGTTGATTGTTTTAAGAGAGTCTGATTCTTCCCTTTCCTGCCAGCACATGCATGGCTCAACACAAATGTATCCAATTTTAGTGTTGATGTCCATGAATTTATTGACAGGACAAATCCAAAGGCAAGAGATGACCCACAGAAAGAAGGAACATCAGAAGAGCTGTTCTTATATTTCCAAATATGTTTGAGTGCTAATGCTCTGAGGTGGCTCATCACAATATTTTAGCTATGGTTAATACCTGGAAATGTCAGTAGATAATTGGAATCTAATTTTAACCTAAAAGTTAATTCATCCTAATGTTGTTTTAAAACAAGGCAAATCCGTGTGCTTCAGATGAGATGTTTAAGTTTACATCACCTGCAGAGAGGTTTTCCCTCAGTGTAGTAGCATCTGATTTGCAGGTGAGCTCTGAGGCTATCAAATAAAAAATAATTGAAATATTGTTGTGATGAATAGGTATACTTTCTGAGTTCCTTGATTTTATTTATGTTGCATAATTCAGTAATTGAATTAATAAGAACTAATAAGTAGGGAATAAGGCTTGGTCATATCCTGACAGAGATCAGGTTTACATTTTTTAATCGAACGCATGCTATCTAGTTTGTGTTTGTTTCACTTCTGGTCATAGCTGCTTCTTATCTCGTGACTCTTGGCTGGTGTAAAAGCAAGTAGTTTCATTTGCATGGAATTTGTTCCTGGAAAAAATCCGTTGTCTTTGGGAATTATATAAACCTCTCTTTTATGAAATGCAAATTTAGAAATATCTTTGATTAGGCAGTCAGTGCTGTACCTTTCTATTTTGAAAATACCAGAGATATGAAATATTTTCAGGGTAGAAGTTCCAGGATTAAGGCAAATGGACTAATATCTAAAGACAATAATTCAACAACATGAAAAGTTTTTAAATGTCTTTCCTAGGTAGTGTGAATTACAACTACTTCTGGAGAGAATTGCTGCCATCTTGCTCTTGGTGATTTATGGGCTGACTCTGAAGGCAAACAGCAGGCTGACATGCTTGGGTTTTTTTGCTTTCAAAACCAAACCAAATTGTTTAGACAACCTAAGGCCCTTTAAACAGAAACTTGAACATTGCAATGCAAGTCAGAATGAGTGACTGATGTTGAAAATCTGTGTTAGAAGCTGCATTATATGGCTGGGAGGCTTCATGGGAAAGGAAATCCAGGCCTCCCTGAAGAAGAGCAGTACTTTGCATAAGCAGGATCACTCTAAACCTCTTTGGGACCTTTATGGGACTCGTCTGTCTGAGCGGAGTAGTTAGAGCTGCTGAGCTGCAGACTGAATTCCTAACCCTGCCTACATTGGCACAAAATGAGACCTATTTACTTCTCCATGCTTGCTAGTGGTGAAAGCAAACTTCTGAGGAAACCTAAAATATTTATAGGATTTTAAGTTCTGCGTAAAGGACAATTGAAAGTGAGCAGCAGAAAGCAGTGTTCTAACTTCTTACATTCCTAAACCAAACTTAATAGAAAGGTCGTTGTGTGGTTGTTCCGGGTATCTATAGAAAGGAGATAATCAAATGAGCTACAAATACCCATTCAGTGGGAGAAGACTTTGCAAAAGATTTGATAGTGGAGAAGTTAATTTCCCTGGTGACCTAAGTCAGATAGAATAGTTTTATCTTTTCCAGAAAATTAAGGATAAATTATCTGGTTCAATAACTCTCACTAAGTACATTTAGATAAGCGTTATGTGTGTTTATTAAGTTGTTTACTTGTTATAATAATAATAGTGATCTAATAAAGATAAGAATTTAGATGGAAGTCAACAAACTTCCCATTATTCAGCTGGCTCATTTCAAGCACTGAGAATAAATCAAATGATAAAAAACACTCTCTTGTTTGATTAAGAGACAGAAATTAGTCTTTGTGGAAATGTTTCAAATTGTAAGAAGCAGCTTTCATTTTCTGTACAAAGGGGTAGACATGTATGTGCAGTGAATGGTCTAACAGTTCATTGCACTGTTGTGTTATCTTTAAAGAAAGAAAGGATTGAAAAGGGCACATGTTTCACAAGCAAGACTGCAAATGGCGTAAAATGAAAGAAACACAATTCATTTTTGGGAAGGAATACTAGATAGAATAGCTGCAGTGTTATACAGGATAACAATTTATCTTACTGCAGCAAGATATCTGGAATTTCACATGGTGGAAGTGGGAGAATTTTCCTCTCTGCTTTTGAATTCAGTATAGAATATGTTCATTATCTTGTATCTATATGCACACACAGTGAACTCTGAAGCCTGACTGTCAGAGAGGAAGAGATTAGTCTGTGTCTGTTAAACAGTGAAGTCCTCTAAGTGCTTTTATGTTCTTAAAAGCTCAATCTGCCCTTGTATATGCAATCTACAGTGCGGTGTATCATCAAAAGAAAAGCTACTGAGTTTGTGCATGCATGTGTAGTAATTGATTTTTTCCAAGGTACTTGCCTGGGTGCAGTATTGCATATTTTGAGGGTAAGATCAAATCACAGTGCTGAGGAAGAAGCCGCTGCAAATATGGTAATGAAAACAGCAGCACAAGTGGAAATCATAGAATCATAGAATCGATCGGGTTGGAAAAGACCTCCGAGATCATCAAGTCCAACCCCTGGTCCAACTATAGTCCGTTTACTAGATCATGGCACTCAGTGCCACTTCCAATCTCAGTTTAAAATGAGAAATCAGATTTGGAATGCAAACATCTTAAATCAGTGCCCTTTGTGGGAAGCTGGGATAAATTTTCGTCATAGCAAGGTCTGGGAAAAAATTGTGCCAGAAAGCAGAAAGATATAGATGCCTTTTTGTCTTAAAACAAATTGTGTGGTAGTTTTCAAGAGTGAAACCCTGGCCTCACCAGAGAGTAGGCTTCTTAGGGCTTTGTCATAATGTGATTGCCTACTGCATCTCTGTCAGGATTACTCACTGTAGTACATCCCCTAGGATGCAAGAAGTGAAAATACTCCATAAAGATTTGACAGTTTAGGAAAATGCAAACATTTATGTTGAGTAGATGACATAAGAGAAGTTGAGAGAACTGGGTTTCTGTAGCCTGGAAAAGAGATGGCTAAAGAGAGACCCACTTTCTGTCTTCATTCCTGTTATTGAAAAGCTGAAGCCAGGCTCTTCTTGTAAGTGCACAACAGAATAAGAGGCAGTGGACCCAAGCTGAGATGAGGGAAATTCGTCTGAAGAACAGTGATTCTTCATAGACAGGTTGATTTAACACTGGAAGAGGTTGCCCGGAAAGGTTGTGCAATCTCCATCCTTTAAGATATTAAAAACTCAGCTGGATGAGACCTGAGAAAACCCAATATAACTTTGAAGTTACCCCTGCTTTGAGCAGTGATTGGATGCAATGCCCTATGTCCCTTCCAACAGAAACTACAATAAAAAAGAAAAGAAAAGGAAAAATTAAAATAACAAGCAAAAGTAGAACTCTTTGCATGGCCAGTCAAATGTTTCCCAAAAACTGGGATACATTTACATCAACACTGTTTGCTTGTTGAGGCAGGAATTCACTTTTCACTTCTGTTTGGATAGGATCAGTAGCAGTGGGATTTCTATCCTTGGCTAGGGTTCTTCTAAACTATATCAATACAAATACCAGAAAAGAAAGGTGGCTTCCTCAGAAGAAAGAATTAATTAAGACAAAGTTTAGCAAATACCTAAACTGTAGGATACCTGATTATAAGAATAGAGATTCCATCAAAGTCATGCCCTTAGCCTTTTTTTGAAGTAAGTGACAAATCAAAAAATAGTACTTTTTCAGACTCATGGCCAATCATGTGATGAGTCTGTGACTGTAGAGATGGAGAACGAATGTGCTGACTGAACTGTGACAGGCAGTTTGGATGTCTAGTGATGTGATTTGACATCTTCTTTGTGATTTTTGATAGTGTAGATTCCTTTGATCAAAGTATATGGCCCTCCCATGCATCTTCAAAAGCAGCAGGGATTGTCCCAGCTAACGTGTGGTTACTCTTGGAGCAAGGGAATGCTTGCTATGGAAACACAGCCAAGTGTTACCATCTCACTACCACACAAGTATCCTTGCCTGAGGAGAAGTGACAGATGGCTTACCATGCGTAACCCTGTAATTCACAACCTGCTTTATGTGGATCTCTTGGCCATTGCTTTCTTCTCTCCCTCATTTCCATTTCCATTCCCACTCCCACCATTCCCTGGGCCTTTGCCATCACCCTCCCACTCTCTTACCATTCCTATATTGTTGCCTCTCTCCCAAAGCACTGTTGCTGCTCCCGCCTGCACTTTTCTTGTAGGCACAAGCTGAACTGCAGGTCCAGAGGGATGATTGCCAGAACAAGACAGTGGGGAAAGCAACTGGGGGTGCTGCTTCCCTTTATCACATTGTGGTAGTGTTACATATCTCAACTGCTGGAAGGTGCTCTTATAGCCTGTTATGATTTGATATGTTACAGTTTTTTACCTCAAAACATTATTTTGTTTAAATTATGAGGGAGAAAGAATGTGTTAAATGTTTACTTTGTTTACACTGGACTCTCCCTGGAAAGTTTCCATCAATTCCTTAGCTGTGATTTATTTTGTTTGTTGCAATGTAAAGCTTACCTGACTGTATGTGCACTGTCAGAATGCTTGCATACATTTTGGAGGAGGAATCAGATTTGGATAAACACAGACCCTCCTGAATCTCTATCCAAATATTATATTTTTAAAGTTCAGTAAAACTTGCTGAAATCTTCCAGCATTTACTTCCAGTGGAAGTTAAAAATACTGAAGATGAAACACCAGAAAATGAATCGTGTCACTCCTGAAGTGACAGGAAGAAGGATGTCTGATCTCTCCATTTCTTCTTGAACCTTCCTGCCTAAGGGATAGAGATCACAAAGGTCATATAGAGTTCAGAGCAGATATGTCCAAACTCCATTTCTTGAGATCAAACCACATTCAAATGTGTGCAACTCCCTCTTGGAGTGCTTTACACCTACTTTCCTTAGTTTCTTCAGTGACTGTTACTCACTGTGACTGTTGCCTCTGCTTGCTTGTGAACAGCCTGGGTAGGCTGGTGTGTGTGTTTCTGGACCGGGATAGCAGCACGTTTGAATGGGTACTGGCAGTGGCTTAGAATTTTTGCTATAGTAGAAAATGTGAATTTCGGAGGGAGCTGTGGCTCACTGCCATATGCAGGCTGTAAAGACAAAGGATGTTGCAAAAGGACACGTGTTTTGTGCAGAGGGTCAGACCATAAAATAGGTTTGGTAGAAACTGTAACTCCACTTTTACTTTCTGCTCCCATTGTAACATACACTGAGCAGAAACCTTTGGTCTTTTGAAAGCCTCCTGATTGCCTTTCGCCTTAAATAGCCCTGCAAGGAAATAGACTGTCGCTATTACAGAAGCTGGAAGAACTGTGCAAGTTCCCCTTAAACTATAAAAAGTTTTAATTTTATGAACTGAAGGTATTTGAAGTCTTCAGGATTTCAGGTAACTCTAAGGATTAGGAGTCAATAACAAAAATTTAAACTAAGCTTTGAACTAAAACTCTGGATAGTTTTTTGCATGGAATAAAAGCAAAAGTTGCCCAAAATTTCCCCAATATGTAGTTAACTTTATATGCACCTTCCAGTCAAATATTTTACCATAGTAACCTAGAAACATTAACAAATATGCAAATGGAAAATGTTGGTAATGATTTAAAGACACATACAATTACAATACAAATGGTGATGGTAAGGGGTAAAAAGCTCTCATGGTTTATATTGCTCTAGTTGCCAGATTGTTACATTCTTTTGATTTTGACATGAGGTCTACAGATCAGGGGGACTTGCTTAAAATGTGTAAAGTTTCTTAACAACTTAAATCAGGATAAACCTCAATCTTAACAAAATGAAGCCAATCTATAATAAAAAACCCAACCAAACAGCAAAAAAAACCAAACAACTAAAGAACCAAGCAAACTTGACACAAGTAACTAGTTTTAATTTCAACTTTTTATAACTTTTCTTCTCCAAGAAAAAATTGATTTTATTTAATTGATGAAGTTTAAACTTCCTGCTACATAAACAGTCTTTACAGTATCTCTGGGGTTTTTTGGGGCAGTGGAGTGGTTTGTTTGCTAGGCTAATCATAAGGATGAATTACTTACAGATTTAGGAGCCGTTCCTGGGGGAAAGTTTACGCTAACATTTCAGGGGAGGTCTATTTTGGGGGGCAAATTCTCTTAGCTTTTCTGTGTGAGAACATCTAATGATTCAGTTGGAGTACTCATAAAAGAAAGACGTACTTACTGAGGAGTAAGACTTTCTAAATTGCCTGAAACTACTTCTTTAAAATGTATATATAAAGGGTGGGAGAGAAAGACAGAGTAACAAAGTACAGTGTAGGTTGTAGGAAAGAAGCAGTATATCATTGAGCTAAGTGAGACTGAGCAGGATAGAGAAGGTCAGCCTGTGGCTAGAAGAGAGGCAAGCATTAAAAGGAAATACTGCTGAAGAATAAAATGAGAAGGAGCATTTGAAAAGAAGGAATTAAAGAACATGAAGTGCTGGTGCCATAGAAGGTACCGCTTTCTGAGTGCTTTTTGTTGGAAAAGCACAATTTTGAATTTAGAAAGGTCATGGTTTATGATCACCCACTGCCAACACAAGACATAGTAATGCAGAAAGAGGTAAAAAATTGTATTCCATCCAGTTTGTATAATTTGTTCTTGTTGAACTTTGAGTCAAGGGATACTTCTCATTCTGGCAGCTAGGTGCCATGAAGTAGGGTCTGGCTATAAAAGGTCTGGATTCTCCAGGGAGAAACAAGGACTGACACTGTCAGAAAAATTTCAGGAACAATTCATGGAAGATTTCTTCTGGATAATAAAACCCCAGAGTTGTGTATCAGGTATTTTGAAAAAGGCTGTACTTCAGGCTATGTATTTGCAATGGCAATTGGGGATTAACAGCATTCAGTGCCACTGTAGAGACAGACGTCTTGTAAAATCACTGGCCACTGTTTGATAAAGAAAAACATAAACTGTGACTGGTGGTGTTTTTCTGAGATTAAATAATGCCTTATTTTCAATCCTTGGCCCTAATACTTATCATACCCAACACTGCCATAGTAATGTACTCCCCGAGATATTCTTTTCTGCAACTTGCTCAGAGTGAACTGGCAAGAACTTTTAGTGTATGTAAATGAAAGGACCAAATGTTTATTTTTCAGTAAATGTTCTATCACAGGTGTCTTCCTTGTAAAGTAGTTTTTATCTGTCATTTTAACTGTTTGCCTTCAGTTTTTAAATTGAACTAGTCTAAAGCATTAGATACTCTATCAGCTAGCAATAAGTTTTGTGGTTTAAAAAAAATCTTTTCAGAGTCAAAGTTTAGAAAAATATCAATGCAAATCAAACTTTATAAATATATATATATTTAAGCAGTAATAAAGGTAGGAATTTCAGCTGTACTTCTTATTAACTCTTGAATAGATGAATTCTTGCACAGTTTGTCGGAAGTGATTCTATAGTAGAAACTGTTTATTGAAATATATTGCATAAAAATAATCCTTCTCTTTGAACACTAGGAAGGATTCGTCTCCAGAAATGTTTGCCAGGACTGTGCATGTGTTGAAATTTGTCACAGAAGAGATCAATAAGTGGGCACTGCTTGAAAAGTAAATCACCTGGGGAGAGCCAGCGAATTGTCATTGTAGTGGAAGTATCTCAGTAGAAAGAGGTATCTGTCCCTGTTCATTAGAAAGGAAAATGAAGAGGGACGGAGGGAATGAGGAGGGTGGATTGACTAATATAAAGAATAACTGTGGGGGGTTAACTCTTCCTGTTTGTGCTGTCAGAACTTGTGCTTTGAGTTAATTGATGTCTTTGGGGACCCCAGAAGGAGGCAACAAATTGTCCTCTGGTTGTAGCAAATTCACTGACTTGACAAAGTGGTCTGTTCAAATGCAGAGGCAGAACATTAAATGGACCTAAAAAAGATATCTGCATTTGTAGCAAATGCACTGCATTAGAATTTGAGGAAATGTTGAGAGCAATGAAAGGTAAAATTTGCTCATTTTATTCCAAGGAATTATGTATGAATACAGCAAAGAAAAACAGAACTAACCCAGCCAATAAACAACCACTGAGACCCCCTACTCAAAGCCTATTTAAACACAACAGGGCTTGTTCCATTCATTTCAGTGGAGTTGCAGTGGGGTTCTAAATGGATGGGAAGGGGGAAGACCTCTTAGGTATCATGAATGAAGAACTTGCATTCTGGGCAGTATACACAGCAGATTGAAGAAACTTGCCATATTTTCTCTTTCTTGTTGCTGTACTTTGTTATCACCAGGAAAAGACAGAGCAGTGTGTTTAGGTGGAAAGGAATGGGAGTAATTTCTATGAAATCTAGCAGAATTTAATTTGTTGAAAGTAGCAGGGATTATCTATTTTGTCTAGATTTTAAAATAATTTTGGTTTTAAAATATTTGATATTCATAACTTCTTTGGAGTTTGTGTGTGTGAAACTGCACATGTAATAAAACATTTTATGGCTGCTGGGCAATGAAATTCCACTAGTCCTATACAAAATTAGTGTTTGGTGAAATACAGCCTGTGGAGAGTAGAAAATCCCAAAGACACGTCCAACTGTACAGTTGTAGAACTGGTATAATGAGAGTTAATAAATGGATGCAGACACTGAACAAAATGTGATGTTGATTTCTGGAACTTGAACAGTGTCACAGAAAGAACACTGTTCTTCAGCAGTAACTTTGTTAACCATGACTCTGCCCTTGTATGTCCTTCATTCTTTTGACTCTCCAGTACACCTTTTCCAGCTTCTTCAACATGTGAGACAAGGTTCTGATTGACACCAGCTTCATTCACTACACAACCCCTGGAAAAGTTGTGAGTTAAATTCATGCTCTGCATGATGAAAAAAGAGAGGTTTACTGTAATGTGACTGTACTTAAATACCTCCAAGATGTTTAGGGAAAATAATGCCCTAAGATGATTTACTATGACTGAAGCCCATGGTCCTGCGGGTCTCTTCTAGTTCTCACAGTCTTTAAGCCTAGATCATATTTCAGGAACTCTATGCTGTCTGTTCCAAAATCTGCTAGGTTTTAAATGTTTGCATTTTTTACAAACTTGTTATGGGAAGTGTATCAACAGCAAACACTTCTGCTTGTGGCTGTAACAAGAATTCCACATGGACATTCATTTTAAAATGCTGTTTTGTTGAGCACTTAATGAACAGCTAGATATTCTCTGCTTTAATTATTTTGTCATTAGTTAAGAATTTCTAATGAAAGTATAAGGAATACTCCTTTCATTTTATATTTGAAACTTGAAGCCTTTCAGGGAATCAGACACAGAAGTGTTATCTGCAAAATGGAGAGCAAATTTGGCAATCTCCTTTTTTTTTTTTTTTCCTTTTTTTCTCCTCATACACATCCAGAGTAAAAAAAGCAGATATCCTGTGTGGTTGTTGTGTCACTGACACAATCTGAGAATAAAGCTTTTGCATGAATTCACCTTGCAAAAGTCGTTACAAAGGAAAGTGTGTGTGTATAGACTATTGGAGACAAGGCCTTTATCTGAGCATTGCTGATAACTCTGCTGATAGACTGATATTGCATTTCTTGCTACCACTTTCTCTTAAGAGCCATAATAGACCTGTACTATCACTAGGGAATAAAAACATCAGATAAACAGTTCTTAGTATCTGTCTTAAATCTCTCCCTAATTGACCAAATGCATTTCAGTACTAGTTTAATTAGATGTCTGTCCAAAGAGAATCAAATATCCTTTCAAAGCCTCAGGTGGTTAAAATAGATCTAAAGGTTGGCAACCTGCAAGTGTTTCTGTTCACAGAAGTTGGTGTGAAGTGTTGTCTTGTTTAAGTTTGCCTTTTCCAAAAATTGATTCCCTCTGGCAATCAACTTTTATGTTCTCTCCCTCTCTGTTGTTACCAGTACCACATTATGTGCAAAGGCAAGTACTATTGCGGTCTTTGCTCTACCAGCTCAGAAAACACTATTTGCTTCACTAGTCAACATTTTGTCTGCCCTGGGATGCATACAATGGCTGAAGAAGAGAGATAGGAATGGTTTCTTGAGTGAAGCAAAGTTGATATAAAATGAGCAAAACTTGTTCTTGATGGATATTACCTGGCATGGTGGAGAAATGAGTAAGACATGAGGTTCTGGTGACAGAACTCCCACAAAATAAAACTGAGACCATGGTAAGGTACAAGGGAAATAATTCTAGATCTTGACTTATGCTGTCTACCTCTCTGCACTGCTATCAGAGGATGCTTTACTAAGGGGCTTGTTAGGTTGTCCCAAGTTTGTCAGCATTCTCACAAGCTTTCCTCCAAAATAAACAAATAAACAGGAAATAAAGAATACAAGCAACTAGAAAATTTATATCTTTGCCCTTCAGATGATAAGCCATGTTGTCCTGAAGATTCACATTGCAAACTTGATTACCAATTGCATGTATTTGAATGATTGTCTGTGAGTCCATTATGCATGCTCTGCTTAGTATTCTTCTAGATGTCTTTGTAGAACTATTATCCTGTAGCATTCAAGTGTGTTTCTTTCCAGTAGTGCTTTAAGTAACATGACTGACGTCTGTCACATATGATTTGTTCTCTTCTCTTTGAAAACATACCTATGTCTTGCTCTATAAACTCCCTTCAATCAAACAACTCATATCAAAGTTATTTTAAAAAGGAATTAATCTCTGCTACACAAGGATAGACTGATTATTAATGCAACCAACAATGATAGTTTTGTAATATCTGGAGGCTGTTTGACCTGTGAGCAATTGTTGGCTTTGCCAAAGCTGATGGGTGGGCTAGCTTTAGGAATGAGTAGAAATGACAAGCTGTTTTGTTAAGTAAACTGTTTCACACAGGAGAAGCTGTATGAGGTTCACACCAGTCATAGATGTACATGAGTTGCAATAGTAGAATAGTCTCCTGGGCAAGTTTACTGTTTCTCCCTTCCCTTAACAAGGAATGTGCACCAT
This sequence comes from Scytalopus superciliaris, assembly GCA_013400415.1. NCBI lineage: Eukaryota > Metazoa > Chordata > Aves > Passeriformes > Rhinocryptidae > Scytalopus > Scytalopus superciliaris. Next base: position 300,085 of record VXBX01002897.1, read on the forward strand.
ACAAAATTGTGATTTATGGGACAGTCAAATCTGCATTTTATTTTCTTCTCTGAAGCAGGGAGAAGGCTTTTAAGGGGACTGATTGAACTTGCAGGGGCTGTGAATTTTATTGGTGGAGCTTTGCATAGAACTGAAGGAGAAAGCCAAGAGAAGGTCAAGAAATAGGAATGGTATTGCCATGTGGGGAAATACAGCCTCAGGAAATGAAGCTGCAGGAGGGATGAGGAAGAGTTTACCCAATGGACAGCAAAATGCTTATGGTCCAGCAGCTGAATGTGCCTTGGCTTAAGCTGACCAACAGTATCTTAAATGGCAACAGATGCCAACCACCAGCTCTACCTGTTCAGCACTCAGCTAACTCCTCTTCTGGGCTACAAAAAATAACAGATGTTCAGGTTTTTTATACCTCTGTGGCACTCCTGTCTTTCTGTCCAAATATTAGTTGCAATATATATTTTGCATGCTGTTCTACAGCCTGCTGATCTCTTCACTTTGTCCTTACTTTGTCAGAACTGTATCAAAGAATCAGGACATACACTCAGCTGCAAAAGCTCTTACTGACTTTTTCTTCAGCTTGTTTCCAACCCCTTGTTTCCCACCCAGCCCTTGCCTACTGATATATACCATGGCAACAATGACGACTAATGAACTACAAAGACATGTTATGAACTTCAAGACTCTTAGAACGAAAATTCAGTACGATGAAAGGAATAGGCCACACGTCTGTCATGTGAAATTCTAGCATTTAATTCTATGTCAGTCTTTGATACACCACTGCTGGGCCTGAATTCTAATTTTAGGTGTGACTGTCTAGGAGACTGGATAACATTTCTGAGCCTACCAGCCAGTAAGGGACAGTTCAGTTTGGCAATAATATGTGTGAGCACATGGAATGACAAGAAATGTCTCTCAGACAAAAATATTGTTTGGTGACTCCATCTCTGATAAGAATAATTTGTTAGTAAGATTGCTTACTGTATTTTTTAAATTCAAAGATTAGATTAATATTAAGATAGCAAAATATGCAAGCTCCCTGGATCTGGAGACAAGCCCTAAAGATGATTTAAAGGACAGTGTTTAATAAAACCTAGTGTAATTACTTCAATTCCTAAAAAAACCCCAACCAACACCCTAAATAGGAGTAGGGGAAAACTGTTGTAGAGAGTTTTTTTTCATACACACCAGTTGCATGGCTGCAGCATGGTATCTCAGGTATTGCAGTGGTGGCATCCAACTGGCAAACTAACAACAGTAAAATGCCAGTCTCCAGGGTGCTACAGCTCTACTTTAAAATCTCTGCTTTTTCCCATTGCAAGAACAGAGAGCCAATTTTTCTCCTTCACTGCCTTAGAACTGTTGCAGCTGTGTTAAAGGAGAACATGTGTTTTCTGTAAAAAGTGCAGCCATGTGGGCTGAATGGTGAGGCACAGAGTCTACTGCAGTTCCTTTACATACAGAGACTCATTGCGACACTTCCTCTATGCAGTGACAAGCTACGGCCCATCTTGAGGTCTTTCAATAACTCTGACTTTGCACTCAGCAAAAAGGGCAAGAATACCAGCATTCTCAGGAGCCAAGGCAAGTGTGCCTTGCATATTCCCTGGGATTCAATTGCGAATGAAATACTGTGCTTCTCTGATACTGTTATTCATGGAGCTACCTCAGTAGCATGGCAATCCTGTACCACTTATAAGTAGTGTGTGCTTCAAGGCTGTGTGTTGGGTCACAGATTTTATCGACAGTACACCTAGTAAGCAGATGCAGCTAAGACATGTATCCCTTTGAGGCACAGAGTGCATCTTGTCTGGTGAGTCTGATACTGTGGTCTCTGTGACCTACAACTAGTCATCCATTAAATCTAATTTCTGTTATATTAAATCAGGCCCTGTGGTCTACCTGAGCATCAACTCGGTGCCAAAACATCTCAAATATTTTTATTTTTCAGTAATAGTTTGGCTGTCACAAAATCTGCTTCAAAATGGTGTAGATGTCTTGCAGGATCAGCCCAGAGGAATTTGATTAAATTCGGCATCACTGTGTATGTAGTCCTTCTAAGAACTATCAGGGTTCACTGCAAGCTTAAATTTCAGCATAAAAAAGGGGCAAATTCTAAGTGATATCCCTCCTGTTTAACTAAGGAATCAAATGGATACCTACTGTAAAAGCAGGCTATTTGCATGATAAATAGTTGAATGTATACAAATAGCAGTAATTGCAGATTAATAGGACTTTCCAAAAGAAAGAGATATTCTAACTGCTAGCTCCAAAAAATAAAATAGATGTTAGTAAGGAGAATTCTCATCTTGAAATGTGATTTAGACTGAAGAGAGAAAGAAAACGACTCTTCAGTTAATATTGGCTTCTTTGGAACTAAAAGATAATGCTGTCCTCTGTACCAACACCTCTGTACCAATACAGAGGTATTTAGCAAGTTCCTAAGAGCATAGTTCTTGGAACTGCTAACTGATTCCAGCTGTCCTTGGTTTCAGTGGGAGTGTAGGATGTTCAGCAGGAAAAAATTATTTAATACCTTTTTAAGACAAAGTATGTCCTGGGAAGGCATTTCTGTTGTGCCCAGCCAAGTAATACAGAAGCACAACCAAGACTTGGTGATGTTGTGTGAGAAAGAGAATCAAATCATGTGGCTGGTTGGCAGTGCCTGTAGGGGCTGGAAATCTAGTTTGTTAACTATCTGTAAAGAAGGTCTGTATGAAGAATTCTTGTTTTAGTTATGTGAATAGGAAAATAAATGATAATCCATATTATCAAAAGTGACTCAGAAAATCAAATATTATATTTGATATGTTGTTCTTGCAGTATGTGCCTTGTAACAGCTACTATAACTTTTCGTGCCAGCAACAAGCATATATTAGTTACTGTCAAAATCAGTAATGCGACAGTATTCATATTGGTTTAAATGTTTCGCAAATAGTAAGCAGTGAAGGTTTTATAGAATTTCACATGAAAGCAGGCTTGCAGTTGTTAATATGCATTTAAATGAACTCGTAATTCTTCATCAAAGCTTGGCCTTCTGGAGGGCGGGAATGCCAAGAGAACAATGACAAACCTCCCAAACCAAGGGAATGGAGACAGTGTCATGACTCAGCTACCTGGGCTATTCAGCCAATCAGTACCATTTTAAAAAAAATCAGCATATGTCCCACTCGAAGCTTCCTAAATAATTCCAGAGGCAATCCCCATGTACTGTTGGAGCAGCAAATAAACACACCATTTCGATCATAGACAAAGAACAAGTAAAAGGAAAACAAAAAAAATTAAGTTGACTTGAACAAATAGAGAAAATAAAGCCAATAAATGAGCTCTTGCCTAAGAGCTGGAAATTCTGGTCAGACACATGAAAATCTCCTACTGAAGTCTTGTGCCAGAAAATAAGGCTCTAAACTGCTTTCTAAATATAATTATCATGAGGTAAAGTGAGATCCTCAAAAGTGATTAGTAAGTTTGAATTGCTTAATTCCTAAAAATCAAAATTCCTTTAAGTGCTTTGATTTCAGTAGAATACAGAATGTTAGAACTGTAAATTAATGTTTATTTCATATTATATTTTATATTAATTACTGAAACAATCTAGAAATAATCAGGTGAAAATTGTGTATGCATGTGGAATTAGATGATTTTGTAGCAGGCTGGAAGCTAAAGAACTATTGCCCATCTTAAAATTTAGAAGCTTCACTTATATCTGTATTTTCTGAATTGATCAAAGCCAAGAGCTGTGGAGACAGGTGGGACTTTCTGTGTCAGTTGGGATTGCCAAGGTTGGTCCCCAAAACAGGAAAATATGCATCAGAGCATGGGACTGGCATTTCTTTTCACTCTTACTGCTTGGCATAATAGTACAGCATATTCTTGAGTGTAAATAAATGGTATGAATAGTCAAAACCATTCCTTAGAGTACAGAAACTGCACAAGAAAGGTTTACTCTGCACATGAGCTGCTTGGTGGTTTGTTAGAGAATCTTTCTGGGTAAATCAGTTTGGAAGGTTTTGATCTTTTAGACTTGCTCCCCCCTTTCAATATATTTTTCTTTTTAAAGACATCTATGAGACTTGGTTAATGGTTATTTGTCTTCTCCAGTTAATCCACCATTTTTATATTTCTACTATATGTGTATAGATGAAAGTGTCCTGCATGCACTACCTGGTGCTTGTCCATCATTCTCATTAGATAAAGTGCAATTTAGGAAAATCACCAAGCTCTTTTAAATTAATTCTCCTTCTCTGGTTTGTGCTAGGGCAAATAATGCTCATTTAATGGTGATCAACTGGTACTTCAGATGTACCAAATAATTTTTTACTATTTTACTGACACGCTAGTTGCTTTATTCTTCAGATTTCTTGATTATGTCTATAATTTCTTTCATAGATTTTGTGTGCTAAGGTTTGCTCCCTTTCATTAGAGTCACTCAGGCTGCTAAAGGGACACAAATTAAAGTAAAATGTGTAGCTGATGAATATGTGGATATTGTTGCTAGGCATTACCCTTAATACTACTGTATCTGAAAGTGGGGAGATGCGGTGAATAGGATACAGAGGTACTTCAAACTCATTAAACTACTGTGCAAGACTTCAAGGGTCAAATAGTTGCAGCTTACAGCTGTTAATTTTTGTTCCTTGGGGAAGCTTAATGCACAAGCACAAAGACACTGTGGTCTTGGGGTACTGTAATTGCAGATCTGTTGACAGTGTTTTAAAACCTCAAAGGTTATTCATGCTGACTTGCTCACCTGCAGTAAGTTCCAAAGTCCTAGAACAAGCAGAGCTAAAGTAGTAATCAAAGCAGCGTTTTGTATACATGAAGCACTTTAAATTTCTGGAATAGTTCTTTCAATAAGCCTTTCTGACCAAAGATTTTATTTACTGTGTGACTGGGATCTAAGCACTGCAAATAGAAAAGTGGCTTTGTGAACAACGTGATTTTCCTCTGGTGTGCAGCTTTCTACAGTGCTGGTCAGAGGTTACAGTGATTTTGCAGTGTGAGAGTAGTGGCAAACTTAGCTTCAATATCACACTGGTTTTACACACATTTAAGTCCTTTCGTTAGTTCATCTGTTGTGTGTTTCGTGGTGGTGTTGTCACTGTGTTCCTACACCATAATTTGATTGAGCACTGTTACTTTGTCATAGAAGAAACCGTAAGGTTCAGCGATCCACTGCACCACCACTTCCATTTTCTCATTACAAAAATTGACCTTCTTGCTGCTGTTTGAAAGGGCTCAGACCACTGTCATTCAGACTTCAAGACTGGGGAGCAGTAATAATAGTATAGGAAGTAGGAGCAATAGTTAAAGCGGCCTGGCATTGTGCTCCCTTCCTGGAATCCATTTTGAATTTCACAGTACAGGCAGCGGGTGTCCTTTGCTACTTCCAGCATGCATTGTGCTTTGCTGTAATCCCCTACTTGTCATTAAATCATTTAAATGTATTAAGGCAACACACTGCAGGAACATTTTCCAATGTTCCTTTTGCTTTGTGGGTGATTTTCCTTAACCTGTTTCAACAACTCAGAAATAGCACAGCACTATTAAGAAAAAAACTAACCAAGAAGATTGTAAACTGACCTGCAAAATCTATTCCCGTGCATGTTATACAACATGCTGCAAGACACTCCTGCACCCAGGTGCCTAAGTCTGCAGCTGTTTGTGATGAGAATATGGACCCTGGTGCAAAAAGTCCAGCACCCTGGAGACCGTAGCCAGGGTTTGGGAGAGTTTGCATTCCCCAGTCTGGAAATACTTCCTTATGCCCTTTGCAAATGTACTTGGCAGACAGCAGTGTTTTCAGTGCATGCAGGGCACATGGACTCCCTGAATCTCTTCTTTGATATTTCATATTTTCCGATAAAACACTTCTGTGGGACTAAGGGAATGTGTACACTGTCCACTGCAGCATAGCTACATCACATATGGACTGTACAGTATAGTGGGTGTAGAGGCAACTCCCCATCTAGTGAAAGGCAGAGTTTGGTCAGAGTCTGGGTAACAAAAATCAAGGATTTCCCAGAGAATAATACTAAAAATATTTTAAAGTAACTAGTGTAATTTTTATGGAAGCAGCTAAATGATATGATTTGTTGAAGTGACAAAGAAAGGGGCTTGCTTCAGGCCCACTTTTTTTCTTTATTTATATTTTTCCTTCCCTTCCCTTCCTTTCCCTTCCCTTCTCTTCCCCAGGTGATGTCATACATTTCAGCTTGATTAAATATTCACCTGGAAGCCTTACCAGATACTAGTGGTTCTTGTTTATAGTTTTGATCATTCCCAGCTTTAGATACTCAAACTTCAATCCTTCAAAATACTAATAAAGTTTAAAAGTAATAAAAGGCTTAGGTACTTTGAACTTGTTTTCTGATTTGGAAGTTCATAGTTTAAACTCTAATAATGTTTTCAAATTTTCTTTACAAATATGAGAAGTAAAAATTACTTTCTGAATAGTAAAGCTAGATTTCTTGAGAAATCATTTACATTTGAGAGCTGAAGTTCAAAGAATTACTAGAGAAATCCAAGAGAGAAATATTTTAGGTGGAATTTCTGTTAATTCTGTTTAGAAAGATTGTCATCCAGTCAAGGAGATTCCTAATTATTTGTGAACATTTTACTGAGTTTTTATCTAAAACATTCTGCAAGTGATTCAATTCTTGATTTGTGCAAATTACTTGATGAATTCAGATTGATAAAGCACAAGTTTTCCTAACGTGTTTCTCTGTTGTTAGCAGGTATTTATAAGTTTTACAGATGACAGTCACTTTTTCCATTGAAGGTTGGCCTGTTTAAAGTACTCCTGACAGAAGTAACATTGGCAGAATTTAGAATTTCCCACCTGACAAAGTTGTCAGCACCAAGGGACTTGTCTTGGGATCTGATGTGAATGTAAGAATATCACCCAGTGAGAACTGTGAACTTTGTTGAACTGATCTATCTACATCATCTCTTGTTGAACCCCAAACTTGGTGTGTCATCTACTGAGAAAAGCAGCTAATTTTTGCATGACTGACTATACATAGAATTTATCCAGATTTGTTGTCTTCACTGTGGGATGAAATATCAACAAATGAATGAAGAAGTAACAAAAAATGGAAAAACCCCAATGGTGACTGTGATCTAAAGAGTCCTGCACAAACTCATGGTCTTGTACTTTTCATGCACCCACAGCACTCTACTATGGACTGGAACAGAGGTTTCATGTCTTTCAATAGTTCATGTGTAGTTGAAAGCCTGTGTAAGTCATCAGGAAGTCACCCATGGACTTTATTGGGATGTATTGATCCCCTACTGTTAATTGGGAAGAAACTAAGAAGCACTGGTGTTGTTGTGGTGGTAAAAAAAGCATCAAAGCAGCATATTTACAGCAAGCAAACTAACACACACACACACACACACTTTATTGGTTTTCACACACCGTTATATACAGTTGCAGTGATTACTTGTCACCCTTTGATAGGTGCCTTCTCCTATATTTCTCCCAACAGAACTTCTCATTGGTAACTTTTAAGTGTTGTAACTTGCAGCCTATCCCCAGCTATCTCTTCCACATTCTTGTTTACATTCTTTCTCCATCCATGTGCCTTCCTCTTTCAAGGACACACCACAAAGTTGTCAAGCTTAATGTCAGCACTCAGGGGGTCAGCAGACCCACTGTCCACCACCACACACTGGGACAAAATTAGGATCTCATGAGCTATTCATAGCCAGGTGTGAATCTACATGAGAAGGTTTTTCTTGGTATTATTTCTCTTTAAGTTGCTTGTTTCATCTTCTTCCCTGTAGGACAGCTACCAAAGGGGCACATTGGATGTGAGAGTCTCCCTCTCTGCTGATTTTACAAACAAAAGGAAGAACATTTGAAAATGCCAACATCATTTATACCTACAAGTCAGGCCAACTGCTGATCTGATGTTGGAAAATATCATTCCACCGAAGTTAGTGATCCTGAATGTACTTGCTCTCAAGCTGCATGTGGCTCACTTGGATATGGAGACATCTTTTCCCCTTAACTGAAAAATTCGTAATTTTCCCCCACCTGTAAGAAGGCCCTGTTGTATAGTTGTTTACTTTGGAGACCTGGGTGAGTACATAGCAGATGCAGTCAGCAGCAAAAGTGTTCACATTTCGCCACAGACAACGTATGAACTCTTTGTACCTGACACTTTAAGCAATATGATCTCTGGCTTTAAGAAAACATTGTTTCATGTTCTTACTCTAATCAGCCTTGTCTGCCAGCTCAGAGAACAGAGAAGTTCATTGTTATGTGCAGCTGTCATTTGTTCCATCTCCTTGCTCTTTATGACTTCAATATCTTTGTGGTATTTAGTGAAAGTAATTTTCAGTTAGAAATCTTCTGCCCTTTCAGTAAGTGCAAGTATAGCACTTCATCAATGGCTAAAGAATCCCAAGCTATCTGGGATGTATCAGGACAGTTGATAAAACCTCACAGAGCAACCTATGATAGTACATCCCATCATAAATAAAAAAAAACCAGAAAGGGCCTTTGTCAGTGTTTATCTGTACCGCTTTTATTCTTTGCCCTTGATTTCCTCTTCAGAAAATTGATGCACCCTTAAATTGAAGCAGGAGGCTTGACAGGTGATGGTTAGTGTGATAACTGCTCAGATTTCATCAGCCAGTGTTTTTCTGGTGGTGCAATTGTAGGAACTTTCAGCTAGATTACCTGTCATCCACTACATCAGATAAAAGAGGGAGAGTTGAAAGATGCAGTTTTGCCACTGTACCTTATAGGAAATGAAAAGTGTGGGTGAGGTAACAGTAGCTGAAAAGAAGTACAATTATTTTCTAATCAGGCTATTCCGTCAAGAATGTCACTTCTGAAATTGGCAATCATTGGACAGAATCCATTGTTAAATTTGCATTGTTAAATTAATAGGGAAAAAAATACTAAAAGAAATAGTCAGTCATACTGTAGGTATAAGCTCAAGCACTACACTTGACTATTTAATTCTTCTGTATATGGAAAGCAAAGTACAATCTATACTTAGACAGAAAAAATGTTCCTATTTTGAGTATTTTTTTATATTTTTATTTCATCCTACTTATTCTGATGTTAGGTTGTTTTGTTTCATTTTGTTTTTCAATGAACTTTCTATAGCTCAATTGCTTTGTAAAAAGTTTTACTTATTTTATGTTCACCCAGGCAAATTTTTTCTTTAACAACTAGTGCATGCCACCAGTACCAAAATACTAAATGCATATAGTTTTGCCAGTTCTTCTGTACTGGAACAAAGTTGGACTCTTTTCTGACCAGCCTAAAGTGTTAAGTGTACAAAGATGACCCGAGTTTAATTTAACTTAATTGCACTTTGTAAATTTTATAGTTTTAAGTTTCTATACTGACATCATTCAGTGCTTTAAGAAATTCCAATACTGAATTTCCTAAATACAGAGGAACTGAAACATGTTTTGTGTTATCTATGCTTTGATATATCTTGGTTATCCTCCCTAATCTATTCTTCTACATAGCTGAGGTCTGTTTTGAATTTTATTTGAAATGATTATATATGCAAGCTCTAAAAAAGAATAAAATAAAAACATAACCACCAGTTTGTTAAATATCACTGTTCCCAATATTGCAGTTGAAGGTCTGTCAGCAATTCTATTACAAATGCTTATTTTTCTAAGGCTTATGCAGTTTAGCTATGAAAATTCTCTCTCGGGTGAGACTTGGCAGCTGAAGGTTCATCATGTGACTGCAGCTATTTGTTGCTATTGCTTTACCAAATATTCTCGATTTGTTAGAAAACTTGTCAAAGTTATAAGTAGAAAGCAATTTTGGAAAATGCAGAAGACTAAATCTACAGCCTCATAATATTTTGTTTGTGTCCTTGTTAAAAATAATTTCACGTCTTACAATGATTTTGAGAGAGTTGTATTTTTATTTCTTCTTCCTAGATGCCAAAGACACAGAGAGTTCAAATGGATTGGCAAAAACATCAGTGGGAAGAAGTGATGTTTTCTTACAGGTTCTTTGTCCTTGTCACTATTTTAATCTCCAAGTGGTTTCTGTAAAGGAATGTTGACCCAATGTTCTGTTGTTCATGCTGGAAACTGCTATAAATATTATTCATAAAAGAAAAGAAGAGGGGTTTTTACATATCCAGACTTGAAATCTGGATTTTCACTTTTGGTGTGATGAATGAAGTGCCAAGCTTCTTTTTATGCAATGATGAAGGAACTTTCTGAGAACTGTTGTTACCTCTGGCCACTGCAGGAAGTTCTCATGCAATCCCTTTTCAGACACATCCAGTTCTAAGGGATGCTTTGTATACACAATGAGAATTCCTTCTTGAGAAACAATGACAATTGCTTGGATCTCAAAGTAGGCAGTCAGCTGAACATAAGCTTACACAGTAAAGAAATGATGACAAAAAGTAGGAGCTGACTCAGAGGACAGATGAGAAAGGTTAAATGTGTGTAAGATCTGCTTGACAGAGACAGAGGAGATTCACAGAGCCAAGTCTTTCTGCTGAGGTTAAAGTTAGGAGGTCAGTTGGTCACCACTGTTGGTTTTTATACAAAGATACTTTTAAGAGCAAGGTGTTATAAGCAACTTTATAACAACTTGTTATAATGAGATTTTGTGATATTTGTCATTCACTTGTAGTGGTTGGCAGGGCACTGTTCTGCACCTTGCCCCCTGAAGGCACCCAAGACCACACCTACTCCTCACAGCCCACAGTGTTGCAGGAAACTGACGTAGCAGCACCTCAGACCATAGCATCTGGACCATCTTCCCTGGGGATGGTTCACGGCTTCTCAGTCTACCTGTGCTCCCAGGGTTCTGGCTACTGGCAGACAGGAGGGACAGACAGACTTCCAGTAACATGGAGAGAAGGATTGCTGCAGGCAATGACTCTGCAGGTGGTAAGTAATCCCCTCAGCCACTGCACCATATTCGAGAAGAACCATAGATCAAAGTACACCAATTTTGATTGTATGACAGGGACTTGTCTTAAAAAGACGTATTTAGCTGGTCATTTTTTTAACATCATGTCTTGTGGTGAGGTTTTGGAAGATCAAAAATTGATTTGTCATTTTTCATTAAAAAAAAAAAAGGGCAAAAAATGTATCTAAAACCAGAGCAGATGTAGCCTACAATTTTCCTCTGTATGCAGAGTGAATGTACACACAAAAGATGTTGCTATGATTTTCTTCTGGCTTTTACTCTTTGAGACAATAAACACAGAAGTTCAGTCCAAGTTATTCTCTCCTGTGTGTAAGGGAGGTGGGATCTTTGAATTTTTTGTACACATTCTTAATATCCTATAGACAGATGCAGTCATGATCTGGAACCTTAGGTATAGCAGCTGTCAGACCAGACAGGAAACCATGTTTTCCCCACACTTCTAAAGTTGAGAGTAATATTCTGATAATTTGGAAAAATAGCAACATTTGGATGGATTTCTTTGCTGGTAATCTGTGCGTCAAATTTACATGTCCTGATCTTTGACTAAGTATAAAAATGTCATCAATATAAGAAAAATTACCTAATTTTTCTTTTGCTTCAATCTGTTTTCAGCTGTTGGGAAGTGTAAAAGGACAATAAAATATATATATATATATAAAATGTAGAGGGATAAAATGCATACACATGAACTTGCACATATAAATAATAATAGTAGTTACACTTGTAACAGTATGAAGTAATCTAGAAGCTGGGAAAGCCAGCCTTTGGATAGTTCCTTTTCCACCAGCAAAATGAGGAAATTAACTGAAAATGTTGTGCCACCTCTAGCGTCAACCAAGAGGTTTGATACTCAGCAATAGGCACAACTTTCCAGAAGAGTTTAAATGCTAGAACTGAGAATGATGTCTCAGAGAAGATAATTTAGCTGAAACAGGATCTAGGAAAGCTTTGGACAGGCTTGCAGTCTTTTTAAGAGAGATCAAATATCCAAAAGAGAATAAGTAAAAAAATGCACCGAAGAAGATAGCAGTGATGTATGAGTTCATCTGCTGTTAAGTACACCAAGTGACACCATCTGAGGAGACTGCAGCTTTCAGTTTTAGTGTTCATGTTGCTGTTTCACACCTCCTCCTCCTCCTCCTAAATTTAGCCACTGGAAAGGACTGCTCATTTACTCCATGTTACATTTGTGTGTTACTATTATTATTGTTGTTGTTGTTGTTGTTGTTGTTATTATTACTATTAGATAGTGTTAGAGAAATATCACAAGGACACAGTACAGCTGTAGTAACACATCCCAGTTTTGGCAAACTGCTTATTCAGAAGCCTAACTGAGTGCAGTGTAAGGCAAAAAAGGTAAATAGATGGCATGGAGGGAAGAACTGCTAGGAGATTAAGTTGTGTTTGTGAAGTGGGAGAGTGACTGACCTAAGTGACTCACAGTCTATTACTCTGATTGCATCCAGGCATTGTAACTTTCTGTTGATAAAATCCTTTCTGATTAGGCAACATATATAAGAAATAGGTGGTTAAAACTGCTTTATTCAGTCTGTAGGGTTTTTTTTTTCCTAGAGCCAACTTTTTTAAGGGGATGAGTAGGATAAAAAAAGAGATTTACTCACACTGACAGCATAAAAAAAATCTTTCATGAACAGAAGTAACTAAGAAATAATAAGAAAACATTAGTTATATGGTGAGTAGCTTGCAGGGATGCAAATAAAGCAGTCTTGTGATGAGTAGCAGCATAGCAGAGCTTTTGCTGAAAGGAGAACAGACTGGAATGCCTCCTGTTTTGCATTGTCACAGTGCAGTGGCATGTACTTATGCATGCCATTAATTTATACAAGCTTTTTGGCCCCCCCAAAAGCCAAATGTTAGAATAAGCTATCTAGTCACCCTGACCATAAATCGAAAAGTGGCTGAAATGATTACACTTGATCTGCAGCCATATTCTACTGGAAGGTCTATTGGCTTGCAAAAGGCTTTCAGAGCACATTAACCACAGAGCTCTCTCCCAAGCTGGATATACTTAGCTGCAATTTCTGTGCCTCATATTTTTACCAGTTTGGTCTTAAAGGTGTCATTAGGCAGGGACTTGAGTAGCTGTGTATTTTAACACTGATACACAGGAAAAAAAAAGAAAAGAAACAACTTCAAACTCATTGTCTGCTACATTGGGGACAGTTCAGGGAGAGTGGGGGAATAGCACATTTGCACTCCCATTGGAAGCATTAGTATCTCCAAACATAGAGTCCACCATTGTTTTCTGTTCTGAAGATAGTTATATCTAACAATTTTATCAAAATTTTTTAAACCAGAATATTCACTGGAACAATGTTTTTTCTGTACTAGGTTAAAAGGCAGGGTTTGCAATGCCCAGTGGGAAAAAACCAAGTATACTCGGTCAGTGTTTGAAGGAAGCATGTCAGTTCAGGGATTCTATAATTAAAAAAAGAAATTATCAAATGAAAATATGGGACGTGCCATTAAGTTTTGGTTTTGAAAACTAGTTGTTGGTTGTTAGTTTTCATCCACATATTACATGATCTTTTCTTTCCCTGGTAATGCTAACATGATGTTCTCTGTCATATACTGCCTGCTCTCCTCTTCACCTTGTTCTTTATAAATACTCACTCAGATGTACCGAATTCCACAGATAGCCTACAAGATCAGAGCTAAAGACCAAGACATGTGAAAAGGGCACAGAATCAGATGTCCTTTCGTTAAAATGCTGATGAATTTTAAGAACGTGACACCATTTGTTTTTAATACAACAGACTGAGTTCTCCAGAGTTCAAATCTGTTTGAAGATGCTAGGTTACAGTATAAGAAAGCTCAACAACTGTCAGATTGTTGAGGTTTTGTATTTTAAATCTTTTTTATTTTAATTACTATAAAAAAGGTCTTCACTGAGGTCTAGAAATCTCTGTCACTAGTATGTGGCTCGCAAAACAGGAGTTATTGTCTGAATTGCTATAACCAAGTCTTCACTAGTCAATTTCAAAAAATTAGGGGCATATATATTTTCTATAAAAAACTCTTTTGCATGTGGATGACTGTCTTTTGCATGTGGTGATGGAAGAATTGCTGCTCCCTCCACACTAACCAGTGTTGTTAGGAAAGCAGTATAGTACATGAGTATGGCCCTACCAATCTACTTGTACTGAGAAGAGCAAACAGCTTTCTCTTTTCCAGACCTCCCATGGCTCCCACAAAGTCCCTGTCCCCACATACTCCTCAGTGCTTCTGGTAGAGGGTGTGAGGCCACCTTGGGCCTCTCTGTACACGGACTGTAGACACCCTAAAGATAAGATGAGAAACAACAGATGGCTGCAAGCAGATGGGGGAACCTAAGTAACAATTAGATGCTATTGATCAGTATGATGACAGTTCTCACAATATAGGGATATTTTCTAGGGTTTTGTCCAATCTGCTTCAAATGTTGTTTAAACCTTCACTGCTTCTTTTAAGCTGCTATTCCACTGGTGAGTTTGCTGGGGTGAAGATGGAAATAAGAGTTAGATGTATTTTTGCCTTATTCTGAGCACTGAAAGGAGAGTAGTACATGTTTTTACATCCTGAGATGGAATCGCACAGGGTCCACAGCTCCACTCATTGCTTTGGTGAAAGTAGGTATATGCCAGGCTGTCAAAAACCAACAGCACAATGGACTGCTGCAGCAGAGTGCATCAGATGCTACCATAAAATTGCAATCTTCATTCTTTGTCACCTTTCAAAAAGCCATACAAGAAACAAAAACAGTTCTGAGTTTCCTGGTAATAGGGTTGAATTGGACTCAGGCTGCTGACAAAGCTAGAAAGAGCTTTGGGCTGAAATCACAGGCACAAATATAATCTCCTCACTATGACCTTTTTTTCTCTGTTTGTCTTATTTGTAATATCTACATTCTTGATAGGACAGGGTTTATTTTTCTGTCTTGGTATTCATGAACTTCAAGTATTGGTAGACTTCTATCTTGTTGCTGATTCATGTCTTAGTGGAAGTGAATATACATGTATTTTTGTTCCTAAAACATAGTATTCTCTGTGTTCAGATAATTTTGCTGCTGACTCATAGTTCAGACCTCATTATCTCATGAATATTTATCTGATAAAATACTGCCCATAACAGTACATGTCTCCAGCTGGTTATGGACCTCAAAGTTCTGATGTTTGTTGGGATTTTTTTGTTTTTTTTTCAAAGGCTCGGAACCTTCTAATACAAAAAGAGAACAGTAAGTGTCACATCCCATGACTACCTATCATTAGAAAAGAGAATCCATTATGGTTGTGAAAAGTGCTAAGTATTTCTTGAATGGAATGTTACTGTTCACAGTCAGGTGCGGGATGCTGCAATAGATGGCTGGTAGGCCTGGGCCACAGTGGTTATTCTTCTCTTATATTTATCAATAGTGTAGAAAAGGATGACTCCTGACGCCCATGCTCTGAAGCTGATGCATGGGCAGCACAAAATAGGCTGTTGGGGTTTTTTTCATCTTCTGCCATTTTATATTGCCAATTAACGTCTGACTCTGTCATTGAATATTCATGCTTTGGATTGTTTTTCAACAAATGTATTGGGAATTGTGTCTTTCTAGTCCAAACCTCATTTTGTTACAGTATTTTCGCCTATGCTTTTAATCTCTCAGGGTGCCTTTGTATTATTTGTCTTTGTTCTTACTGGTACTTTCAGCTCCTCCTAAATTACTATTGTTAACTGATTGCGATACTGAATTCATTAAGATCATTACCTCTTTCAGATTATTACTGAAGATGTTAAGCAAGACAAAACTAATCTTTCGCTATAAGTAAACCTCCTGGAATGCCTCACATCACTGCAATGCACTTCCTTTCCTTTGCAAGCACTTTCCAGCCCACCAAATCCTCTTCTCTAGGATTATATGAATCCCTTTTTAAACTCAAGTGTTCTGAGATGCAGCTTCAAATCTATAATGAAATCCACATAGGTTGGCTGCGTTCTTTGTGTCCCACTGCCAACAGCTCTATCCAAAAAAGGTGTACATGTTAGCTTGGCGTTTCAAGGATCCCTCAAGTGAATAGAGTTAAGCATGTATTTGTAGGATTGAAATGTTACTGGTCTTTTTAATCTTATTTTTTCTTAAAGGAGATCAAATAAGTCCAGGAAAATGTACTCTCAATAAGCCAAAATCAAAGGTTTCACATCCTTTAGATATCTGGTAAATTTCATAGCACTTTTTACTGTTGGTCATTATTTTCTTTACATTAGACTTTTATTTTTCAGATCACTCTTCCACTCTGCAACATTTTGGTAATTTTTGTTCTTCACCTTCTAGATATCATTAAACCCCCAAAACATCAGGTCTTTATTGAGCAGAAAAAATTTATTATAACAAAAGATATGTAGTTTCTCTTAGCTAGTTTGAAAATTTTAGAATTTTGCAAAAATTTTATTTCAAGATCGTCATCATCACCATCATTATTATATTTTCCTTTACTTTAAAAAGTAGCTTTCTTCTTAAAAAAAACTTTCTTAGCAATTCTCTTACTGGTTCATCTGGAATTTGGAATCATTAGTTTAGTAACCTTCTTAATTTCTGTCTCTGTTTCATAGTTACTAAAGCTCTTAATATCATGCTTGACTCTTTGGACATTCCCACTTCACTGAAGGTCCTCATTAATCCCAGTATTTTGGCACAGTTAATACCTGCTGTTTATGGAAGGTTGCTTTTGTCTCGGACTGTAGAAACTCCTAGCAATTCAATTTTTAACAACTTTTCTTATAAAATTCACCTTAGCTAATTTTTTTTTAAACAGAAACTTGGTATTTTTTGCCAAATTCCTTAACCCAATTTCTGATTCCCCAAAATACTGCCAGCTTTCCTGAGCAATGATGGCAGGAATGGCATCATTCAGACTTAAGACTCAAGGATCCAGGAAAGGATGGTCCTTTGCCTCAGCCTTCTCTCTAAACAAACAGACTCTCCGCTGTCTGTTGCTCACTTGTACTCTAACTATTCTGTATTACTTATCAAAGGTTAGATTGCAAGTAGAGCCCACATTCATGAGAACAAGGTTCATACTTTGTCCCTTATAAGGTGTTAAATGACAGCAATGCTTGGTTTTACAGATATATGTCCATGGGCATCTTTGCCAGCCTTTTGATAACTTTAGTATCTTGTGACCTTCAAATCCAACTGACCTCCCTGGGAACTGCACTACTGCAGTGTTTGGATACCATTATCAAAAAGACAGCATATTCTTTCCAGTTCTGTGCTCTGTCTCATACTGTTGCAGTTTACAGGTTATGCAATATTTGTCCAAACTTTTTTAACAATCTATAAAATGTTACATCACTTGATATTTCTTATGGTTTAAAAATTGACAAAAAGAAATTCTGTTAGAGAGATGATGATATTGTGTCTTAAATGCCGATGCCAAATATAAGACCCTTAGCTTTCTGTAAATTGACTTAGATCTGCCCATTTGCCTCTGGATCTGCTCTATGAAATTCACATACAAGAATAAAAATCTCACATACTCTTTCTTTGGTCTCCTAAGTTATGCTCTATATGAATCTATAAAACCTGTAGATACATATCTTCTGAGTTTCCTATCATGTGATTTATCTCTTATGAAGAGAAGGGAGACCATTCACATAATTTTAGCAGAGTATATTTTATGTTTACAATTTTCTTGCAAACAAAATAAATTTCCACTTCAGCTAAAGGGTATTTCAGCTTTACTCCCTAGTGAGAAGGTAGACCTGTATATTTTATTATTGGTGTAACTTGAGAGATACATGTTAAGCCTTTTGTTTAAAGTACATTTAGAATCAAACAGGCCACGTTCAAAGTAAATTATCTAAATAGATTTT
This sequence comes from Scytalopus superciliaris, assembly GCA_013400415.1. Lineage (NCBI taxonomy): Eukaryota > Metazoa > Chordata > Aves > Passeriformes > Rhinocryptidae > Scytalopus > Scytalopus superciliaris. The sequence goes on from VXBX01002897.1 coordinate 317,873, forward strand.
GGAAAGAGAAAGGAGTCTGTTCATTTTAATATACCTTCAGAAATATTTTACTTCTTGATGATGACAGCAGCTCTTACTGACAACTATTAATACATTATAAACACCCCATCAGAGTTATATAAAAACATGTCAGTTTTAAAGAGAACATCTTTGACAGCAAATTTTCTGATTGTGAAACAGCTGTGCCTCCAGTACAATGCATTAAGTAGTTTATTCCTTTTAGATAGTTAAATTGTGCATGAAATGTTGCTGGCGCAAGGGCTCCAAATCTGGCCTGATTAGCGAACATCTGTTACATTGGAAAAATTCATGTCTACCCTAATTAGCTGTCAGGCTGATGTACATCAGCCCTGATGGTGAGGGATCCTGTGCTGTTTAAGTCAAACAGGTTTCTCTCCTATCCCATCACCTGCCCTTTCAAATCTCTTCCTCTGGTGTGTTGCTGTAATTAGAGATTGTTGGAAATACAATAGAGCAGGTTATGGTCAGTTATAGTCCCATCTGTGCAATTTTTTTATTCCCACAAAACTTACGAACTGACATAAAGCAGTCCTAGCAGTCAGGCTAAGGTCTATATATTTTTCTACTCCTAATCCACTTGTTAAATCTGAAGACTTCTCATTTTTGTAAAGCTGAAACTTTATGATGATTGGAAGAAAATCAATAATGGCCTGAACAATTTTTTTTGTTTTGTTTTGTTTTGTTTTGCTTTAAAAAGGATATTTCTGGCTTGAGTATGAAATATGGCAAGGAATTGAAGAAATCTCACGAAAACAGTGTTCCCTGCTATTGACATTTGCATCTGTTCCCTGCATCTGTTTACTGAAACAAGTATGGACACAATGCACCTCATGTAGTGTGCATACATATATATGCATGTATATATTTGAATTTCCCTACTAGATTGATATCCTTTAGTTTGTTGGGGTTCCAAGTATTTTTAATGTATTTGCAAGTGTTTGTTAACTGGCTTTTAATGATGTTTTATTTTGTATAGATAGAGAGAACTTTTTACTATTAATGGTAGAAATATTCATTAAGTGTACTCAGTTTCTTTATTTTACACCACAGTCCTATAATACAGGTATCAGCTAAATACAAAACCCCCGTTCCTGAGATGGAATAAATTTTTTTAACTGTGTTATAGGAGGTACAGGGGCTTAACATTGATTAAGAATCTAGTCCTATTCAATGAAAATAAATTGTGTTTTCATTACTGACTTCTCCCTATGTCCCAACAGTAAGGACTAAAGCCAAACTCAGAAACTCATATTTGTTAAATTAATTTCTCTGATTTTTTAATCTCCCACTTACCAAAACCTAGTTCAGTCCTCAGTTGAAGGTTATGGTTTTCTTCATCCTTACATGAACAAGGAATGTACTAAAACGTGTAGTAGATTGATTAGTGACACACTAATTCATTCTCATTTGTATAATTTCAGATTAGGATTTAGTCCTTTAATTTCAATTGTAAATTTTCAGACTGTTAGCTGACTGGCAACTAGTCCATGGGGATTATTTTAAAATATCATAAAAGGAATTACTTTCCACATTATTTCATCTTCTTTGTTATGTAGTCATATGCAGAGAGCTGAAAGGTAAAAATTCAGAGTTGCATAATTTCTTATTGGGCACTGCTCTGGGACAGAATTGTGTCAACCCCTCTCATTCCTGTATCCTCTGGAAAGAAAAGAAGTACCTGTGCTGCTTTCCATCAAAAGAATTACTGCGAAGACCTTCAACTTGATTCCTGCATTTGGTGGTAGCACAGATCCTCTCTTCTCTCTTCCTTCTTGGTTTGTCACAGAGCCCCAGAAGTGACCTGGCAGAGTACAGTTAATTATGAGTGGAGGGCTGTAAGAGATGTCAGAATAGCCTCCATAATTCAGCTTATGCCAGTTTAAAATGGGGTCCAGTTATCCAGTTATGTTTCATGTGTCATTTCAAATGCTGCTACAGTAGAATCTCAGTGATCTTTAAATTATTGCTGAACACTGATGTTCACATTAAATGATGTCCGTAACTATGATCAAGATAGGAAGTTTCTAAGCATAACAGAGATGTAATTAAAGTTGGTTGTGCTTCAACTTTTGAATTTATAGCTAAGGAAAGAGTAATTGCTTTGCAAAAGTTGCAGTGAAAAATGTTTGTCCTTTCAGCCAGTTGTGGATGGGGTATATATATATATATATGCATATATATGTTTGTGATGGTCAGTATTGCTCTCATGTTAAAACACTAGAAAAGAGCACGCTGTAATTAAAAAGGAATAATCCAACTGGTAAGTGTGATGTATGTTAGAAAGGCATGCAAATGAATGTGATAATGTTCATGTGAACAGGAACCATCCAGCCAGGGATGGTAAAGTAGCAGATGAAGGAGTAATCAAGGTGCAAATTTATGTTCAGATATTAACAGCATTTAGGAGTTCCCTCCCAGTTGCATTTCCTTAACTGAAAGTGACATTTTATTACCCTTAGTATAACAGATTCGACAACGAGGCATGTTGAACATTCACAAAGTTTTTGAAGTTAGGTTGCTGAGGTACATGAAGGATAGGGAATAATGCAAAAAGGAAAGTGCTTAGATGGATTGTCATTTGTCAAGTTACTGTCACATTGTGTGGATGGAAGAAAGGTTGTAAAGGAGGATAATGTAGAAGGCAGACAAATAGAAAATTAAAAGACTGGAGCAAAAATGAATGGAGAGGAGTCTTATTTAAAAATAACAATAGATAGGACTTAAAGTTGCTTTTGAACCACAGTTGTATATTTAGTCTTGGTGAAGGACTGGTGCTGAGGAAAGCTGAAATGCATTTGGAATATCAGCAGAACCCTGTGAATAGTTTAAATATGTATTTGTTCTGTTGCCCTTATCTGCTACTTATTGTTCTACATAAATCAATGCTGTTGCAGCAATATTTAATTTGTTTTCTTTTGGTCAAAATATGAGTCAAATTGTAGTAAAAAAAATCTAGCAGATGTCTGGTTGGACATTTGAAATCCATCAAAGGAAAAGTAGTTATCTCTCACATTGCTTACCTAATGTCTGTACTTGGGTTGTATTTAACTGAGCAGCTAATGTGATTCAGAACTGCACATGGCACTCCTCTTCCTTTTGATAGAGGCAACAAAAGACTGGTGACCATTGTTCACTGGAGGTGTTATACCACTGAAGATGCAGTGAAATGCTTTCTTATCAATTTTCTAGTGCTAACAATCCTTATCAACTGACTGGTGCTGTTTGAGGCCAGTCATTTAAATGAATATAAGCTATGTAGTAGTTAATGGATCTACTGCAGCTCAGTCTGCAGCACAGTAATGGTTCTGTCAATGGAACAGCAATGCTCAGGGTAGTTCACGGGATCAGTTGCTGCTGACTGCATGCATGATGTAAAAAAAAATGACTCCAGGAGCTAAACACTTGGTTTCTAGAGCCATCAGCATACACTTATTGAGATGTGGAGGAAAAAAAAAACAAGTGGAAGTGTTCTGATTCTCTTAATCTAGCTAATTTTCAGAATAACAAAGTCCTAGGTGTCTGAACTTCCACTGACTTGAATATATTTTGAATCAAACCATAAATGGGGACACTTCTCCACTTAATAAAGTTTTGGGATCAAATATCTGACAAAGAAGATACATTATTTTCAGGATGTGATGTCAGAGAAAAGTTGTTACTCTCCTGTGTGATCTCAGAGAAAGGCACTACTGCTTTATTTGGTGCTGCAGTCCACTAAAAGAGAATAAATCATTAAATATACACCATAAATCAATTCTCCCTCACAATCTGGCAAATTTATAACTGTCTTTAACATGGGAGCCATTACATGAGGTATCAATTACTTCAAAAGTCATCTTTCACATTTGTTGGGCTTACAATGATAGAGATGTGTAAAGGTATCCTGTGTTCTGCACCAATACTTCACGGAATACCTACAGTTACCTTTTGGGGCTCCCTTCCCTAAACTATAAACCAAGCCCTAATCACAAATTCATCATCTCATGCAGCTAACACATTTTGATATAAATCTTGAGTATAATTTACATCGAAAAAGAATAGATCGATATTTGAGTTTTATCAGTTTGGATCCAATTCCCTCAAACATAAAGTTTTTAGAACATCAAAACAATTAAAGAACACACTCAAGCTCAAAATAGTTTTGTTGGAAGAAGAGATGAAATAAAAATTAAACATAAGTTTTGGGTTGACATAATCCAGGTTAAATCTAAAAAAGAAAAATTCTTACTTTTGCAAACGAGAGGCTATTTTATCACTCAGAGAATGTCACATCAATTGTAAAGCCATCAGCCTCAAGGCTTGTTGGTGATTGCTTCATATTTACTGTTAGTCCAGCAATGGAGATGGTACTTTTACAGTCTTTGGACAGACTAGTGAGTGTGACATTTAAAGTGTTGATTTTTGCAGCACTTATGTTAATTGTTGTAATTTTCCTGATGAACCACCATTCTGGTTCCCTGATGCAGCCAAGATAGTTTTACATTTTCTATGCAGGCCTCTTTGCCATTTGGTCTGTGTAGTGTCAGCTTCGAGTGCTACTGAAAGCAGACAAAATTGCAAGCAAATTGCATCAGATTGCCAACATTGTGAAAAGGTAAATTGCTTGCAAATCTATTTAAACCACTGCCCTATTTTCATCAGCTTCAGTACTTGGTATTCATGATTGCTTAATTGGCGACCTTTCCTATTGTGTAGTGCTTTATGGTGTAATGGAAAGCGATCTTTACCAAACCAATTACCCTTTTTTTCTCAGCACTACATTATTGCTGTGATTGCAACTGCCAGTCCTTTGTAAATGAACTTTCTGATTTCAATGATGTTTTTAAAATGTAAGATAGAAAAAAGTGGCATTCATATTGTGTGATGTTCTATTTTGAAGCCTTTTTGTAGTCACCATTGTCTGGAAAAATGGACTGAAGGGTTACACAGTACCTACAAATATCCATGTAACTATTATTAATATTATCATAATGTCTCCCTTTGTACAGCAGCTCAATTAGGAAAGGATAGGAGAAATATTTTGTCACCCTGTCAAGTGCACAGGAAGTGCTTTTGATGCCTCTTTTTTGACACATACATTATCTTCACTAATAATATGAGATTCCTTTTTAAGACATGGAAATAAATATACAGAATCTTAGGTGCTATGATAATTCAAATCACTATACCTTTACAAAACGTATTTTTAAAGAGTCTTATCTTTTCCAGACATTTAAGCACAAAATATGTTGAGATACTGTGGGCAGTATAAATAAAGGTAAATGTTAACACTTGCACTAGAACAGGAATTACAGCCATTTTTCTGGTAAATACAGGCATAGTGAAAGAAAAACATATTCTACAAGCCGCATTTTTTCTAGTTTGGTTTTAATTTCAACAATAACAGGATGCAAAAATGTTTGAATGTGTTTCTGTGCTGAAAATAAAATTGAATTGTATAAAAATGAACATTCTAATTTATTTTTATGATAAAGGATACAAAAAAATACAGAATTCCAAGAATTTACTTTGTGTATTTATTTATGTGGTTTAGGAAATTATATCATTACTCATAAGTGGCGACACGGAAAGGGCTCTACAAGTAATTTAGTCATTCCCTAATATGGTACTGTAAGTGCAAATGGATGCATCATTCTACCCCCTACAGTTAAGAATTCTGTTGCAGCGACAAAAAATTGAAAGGATTTATTTTACTCTTTGTCCTTTTTTTTTTTTTTTCCCACAATTAAAAAAAATACTTTTCTGATCAAGATATCGGACGATTTTAGTACTTTTGATGTGGTGTAATGGTTTATTACAGCTGTGTTCTTCAGTAAAGCAAGTGTTTCCCCAATTCGATTGTCATGGGTTTTGTTATTTCTAAGACATGGTATTGCTGAAATCTACTGTATGGCAGTGTTATTCTGTTTCAAAACAGTTAAAAAAATTTATTTTATCTATTTTGGAAAGTGGCAGAAGTTTTCAAATCTATCTTTCCCCTGTACATTTGTATATTAAGCCACTTACACTATTGAGTTTCTGTTCTATACCTGTAACATGGAAACCAGCATAAGGTACTCGTGATTCCCGCATGTAAGTCATTGCACGCACAAACACATGACAACTGCATGTTCATGTCCACAGGCACACATACAGATTGCCTTCCAGCTCTACTTATGGTTTTGGGGAGGCAGAGAGAAGGAAGCTCTACCTTTGTATAGGGCAAGAATACAACCATGAAAATTTCTCCAATATGAAATTATTATTTTTTTCTAATCAGAAAAGTTTAGATGTGGGAAGTGACTGAGAGAGAAAAATCCAGGAATAAAATATTTGCAACCTCTTCTCATATTTGTGTTTATAGTACATACACATTGCCAAGTACAGCCTGCTATCCCTCAACTTACTGTGTGTGTGTCGCACAGGCACCCTGAGTGCTGATAGTGAGAATGATGGCATCGCCTCAGAATGGAGCTTGGTTCTTCAGAAAGCAACTCAATGATGAGGTAGCAGTGAATAAGTGGATATTTAAACCTAATATTACTGATGCACAGAACTGAATCGCTAGCTGAAGAAAGCTGGCACTGACAGAGCCCAAAGGCGAGGAGGCAGTTTTAACTTGGAGTAATGAAAATAGTGTAGCTGCAAAGGGAGGCTGTGGATTCTGGGGCAATGCAGGTCCAGTAAAGCATCAAACTAACAGAAGTGGTGGCTGATTAGAGTGGGATGAAGGGCAGAGAGGAATGAGTTGAAGGGTTTTGAAGCCTGCAATGTGCTTGTAAAATTGACAGAAAATTCAAGGAATTTGCTGCAGACACTTTAGAGTGATAGTAAAACACAATCTGTGGGACTGAAGAAGTTTCATGACACAAAAAGAACTCTGTGTCCATATTGTAAAATGGAAAATTCCAGATAGCGTAACGTTAATAAACAGAAACAAGGAAGTACTAGGTAATCTTGTCCAGAGTTCCATGTTAAATCTTTGTTGAATTGTCTTCTGTAAGACTTAGTTGTTGCTATAAATGGCATAGTCACTGCATAGTCACTGCAAGTAAATATTGTGATCTGTGACTATGCTGTTGTCCTGAATATACCTTTCAATGAATATGCTCGTTGCTGAACTACTGTAGTCTGCTGTCTTGCTCTACTGGTATGCTTGAGTATATTGTCAATAGGATTTTTAATTCTGTAAACAAATAATTCTGGTTACTTAGTCTCCTTTATTACACATCAATATCATAAAATAATTGTAAAACTAGAGGTCAAAATTTTGACTCTGGTTTGAAGGCTACAAGAATCCATGAGGCTTGCAAAGTAAAAGCAAATAAATGCATTCAGAGAGATACATGCTAACATATATTTAGCCATTTTGTGGTGGAATGTCATTAAGTCTTGCTGAGCTTATAAATGAAGGCCTGATGAAATCCATCCATTTTTAAAGTACCTGTGTATGTGTGTGCATGTATATAATATGCACATCCTGTTTTTCAGGTTTCATGACAATGAGCAGGAATTTGGCAGCATGAACTCTGTGATGAATGGTTATAAACTGAGTTTAGCAGAAACTGGCTTGGAAGTGTCCCTGTCCTTGGTTGTTTACTACTCAAAAAGGTAACTGAGTGTGGAATGACAGAAGTCGAACAGCAACTTGTATAGAGAATTTTTCCTGTGTCTAAAAAATGTTATTAGAAAAAAATTGTTCCTTGTGAGGGTGTTGAGGCACTGGAACAGATTGTCCAGAGAAGTGGTGGATGTCCCATCCCTGAAAGTGTTCAAGGGTTGGGGTTCTGAGTAACTCAGTCTAGTGAAAGATACCCCTGCCCAAGGCAGGTTGGAGTTGGGACTATCTGGTCTGTAAGGGCCCTTCCAACCCCAACCATTCTATGATTCTAGTATTCAGAGTAAGACTGTACCCCAAGATTACAGAGGGTATCTGTATGCTCTTTCTTAACAATTAATGTTTTGGTGGGGTGGTTTTTTTGTTTGTTTGTTTGTTTGCTTTTTAGGGTTCTTTTTGGTTTGGGTTTTTTTTTCTTTTACATAGCTATACGTTTTTATTAATTATTTCATGGAAATAGAAGCTTCTTCAGGACTTGGTTGATATGGAGCCTGGAGGGATTTTATTTTCCTAAGTAAAGTTTCATGTTCAAAAAGATAACTGCTCTATAATTTCTGCCATGCTATCAGCAGCTGGGTAAAACTTTGGTTAATCAAAACATTGGGGATACTGGGGAATCTATTCTGCCACAGGTAAGAGGCTGATGATACCTTTGGAGACATTCTTTGTGTGTCTCTTTAAGTTTGTAAAGCTTTTTGATATCCCTTGGAGTAAAAATGATACGTAGATTTAAGATATCATTCGTACTAATTTACAATTCGCATAACAATATGTAATCTCCCATGAACTTTATCAGTATGACACGACAGCAAATTCTATCACAAAATTTCCACGTTCCTCTAAATGAAAAGAGGGTGTTTCTCTATGACAATATTTGGTTTTATTCCCTCACATTTATGCCCTAGACTAAATTATAGTATTTTGTTTGCAATTTTTTTGTCATATCATGTTAGCCTAATATACCACTAATACCATTTTAATACAGAAATCTTAGTATTGCTACTCATTGGATGATACAGTAAGTTATCACATTAGCCTGCTATGACTTCTTCTTGTGGTATCAGTTACTACTCTATAATTACATTCCTACCTTATTTTCAGTCTGATCGGTACCACCATTGTCCACACTTCTGCATTTGAGAACCCACTTAAACTCCGTGTAACAAAGTTTTATAGCTGAAGAGGTAGCAGTGATGTAATTAATAGTGTATTTGCAGGTATCTCTGAGTTCAGTCTGATACAGTGCAACAGCTATGCCTGAAAAGTTTTTTGTTTTGTTTTCACCTTAGAAAATAGGACAAAGAAAAATACTCTGAGTATAAAATAAACAAAAAATCCCAATGAAAACTGTGCTCCCACCAGCAATACCGGGGTAACTGGAGTTTGTGCATTAAATGAAAGAGGAAACCTCTCTCAAAAGCAATAGAAAGAACTCCTTTGTTTCCCTACTGTTTATCTTGTCATGTTCTAGTCTCTTGTTCAAACAGATTTATAAACTTTTAAAGGAAAAGGAAAGCCAAGGAAAAATCCCTGTGGCTGTGTTGGTACCTCAGTGGCTGAAGCCTCCCTGCAAGGTGCTGTCTGATGCACTCCCTTCTATGGAAGGAAGCAGGAGAATTTTGCTGTCCTGGCCCAGCCAACTTCTCATGCTCATTCTGAACAAAGTGATGACAGCATTTGTTTCTCCCTCTTTTTTTTTTTTTCTTTTTACCTTACCCAGGATAAAATTTTATTCCTTGACTTAACTAGAATTATAAGAAATTTGGTGTAGTAAATTGATGAAATGATGAATTGTGCAGCTGCCAGGAAAAGTCATGTACTCTGATTCTTAGAGGTGAATCTTCCAAATAATTTCTTGAGAATCTTTCCTTCTCGATGCCTTTGCCCTTTGTCCCAAGTTGAAGAGGAAAGATGCATTTTTGGTCAAAATAAATTTGCAATAGGACAGCTAGAGATGCTCAGTTCAGCGCATTTAGTGACTGAAAGAAAACCTAACACCTGAGTAAGACCTGTAGTCTGTAGGAAGTGTATTTTGTCCTTTGATGACATTTTTTGAAAGGTGCTTACTGTGCTTCAAATTCTGGTGTTACCGATAGTTCTTTAGGATCTGTGTGCAAATGATAAAGAGAATATGGTTGTTAGGCAAGAAAGTTTACAAAATGTTGGGAAACAGAGTAATTATTTTTTGATTCTCTGCCTTTCTTACTGGACAAGTACCTTACCCTTAGCTGCAGTGTGGGTCTGCAGCAACAAAGGTAGGAATTTCTTTATGATTATGCAAACTACTGCAATTGCTCCATCAGTGTGCCCAGTCGCAAGAATATCTGTCCTTTTGAGTGACATTCTGCAATGTCATATATATTTTTGCAGTAAAGTATCCTGATCTTATACTGCTTTTTGGGGAATCATCACAAGTTTTTTTCTATGCACATGTTCATCCTTTTAAAGGAGAAGTATTATATGAGCTGGATCAGCATGCTGGATAAAGGCTTCTCAGCCCTTTCAGTGTATAAATTAGACACAGTGCTAAAGTCACCTGCTGCTTGAAAGTTTCCGTTTTAAAATCAAAAAATTCTCTGCTTAACCTGGCATCCACTGATTCTTGAAATTCCTGGAAGTTTGCTATTACCGCTTTTATGGTTCAGTGTTAGTAGCACTAAAGTCATCACCAATATTCAGGTTGTATTTTTCCCAGATTTATGAACTAAATATTCACTTAGGTACATTGCGTGCAACTCACTAATGATGACTGGGCAACTTCATGGCTGCTCAGGGTTTCAGAGCAGCAGGCCTACCTCATAACAGATCAGTCTGATGGGACACGTTCCCCTCCAAAATTTATCAGGAACTCAGTCTATTGCTACCATTAACACTCACTGACATTGATATTTCTAAGTTTCTATCCATAATGATTTTATTTTCCTAACCCACTTTCAATATACCTCTTCATAGGTAAGAGCTAGGGGTTTGTAGTGCATCCAATATCTTTATTCAGAGCTCTCTAATTATTGATAAATGTAGTAATACACTTTTTAATTTCTTTGTGTAGCTATATTGTGGTTTTATAGATTGATTGGAGCTTTGCTTATGTGTACCCTCAGGCTCTCAGCAAATGAGATTCATCATTTCAATGAATTTACACCAAATATGACTTGATCAATTAAACTACATTTCAGCAAAAAGATTATAGGAGGTCAACAGACAAAAGTATAAAGCCATATTATAAACACCATAATTTCCTTTGGATAATTGTCCTGGCTTTTGAGTTGTTAAGGAACTGTACACATTCCTTTACTTCTGGACAAAAAAAGAAAAATAATGTTGAGCGACAAGAACTCCTTGAATTTAATGGGAATTCTAGCGCAAATCTACATGTTGAATTAGTAAATAATCCAAACAGCAGTGGTGATTTGCATCCTGGACTGAAAAGCTGATTCAAGGTCTTTCCCCCCCCTAATGAGGAGTTGCAGTAGGGCATGGTGTGTTTCTGGCAAGCTACGACCTTTCTGGAGAGGGCAACAGGCTCCAGGGCAAACTACTCCAGTGCTTCTGTCTCTGGCCTTGTGCTTTAGGGATGCTGAGATTTTTCCAGAATGATCAAGTTCTGGGATACCTTTCAGAATTATCCATATTTTTGCTCTGGTTGTTGTGGTGTATTTTGCATGATGTGTTCTATAGTTAGTTCAGGTATAGCGAGGCAATAGGACATGTGCGATGCTGCAGTTATTGTGACTCAGCCAGAACTACTCATTTTATGCAGGTGGCAGGTGAAATTCACTGGGATATTAAAGAAAAGTTTTGATGAGTGGCTGCACGTTCTCTCCGCCTAAGGTCTGTTGTTGCATTTGAACTGTAAACTGAAATGACAGTGGCTTGCATGAGTGAGAATATCAACAGCATTGCCACCTGTTATTCATTGCATGACTAGTGAAAAGACACAGGATCCTACCTCTGTATGAGAAGATATGATCTTTTTTTTCCCTTGCTATTGAAGAGATTTTGACAGAGATTGTGTGTCCGTTGAAAGGTGAACATTTCCATTGTGTGTATTATGTGCTGTAGCAGTAACTTTTATTTGCCTCAAGATCTTATAAATATTTAGCAGTATTTAACTTTTATGAACTATTTAAACCAATACATATAATTTAAGGTTTAGAAGGTATATAGAATCCTATAGTTTATTCTTGACCAAGTTGCACAGCATGTATGATGTTTTTTCCACAAACACATTTCTTTAAATTTGACAGGAAAAAGATTTTTACTTTGGAAAATCATATCAGCTTGAAGAATATATTAAAAATTTATATTAAAGGAAGTAGAAACAAGTACCAAATATTATATATGTAAATGGAGACGAGTACAGTAAGTCTTTTGGTTTACTAGTCAGTATAGCTTTAAAACGTCACAAAGAATGTCATCTGCTGCTTAGGGGAATATCATTATAAATGCAAATGATTAAAAATTTTATACCTAACTGTGAAAGTGAACGGTTCTTTTTCAGAAACAGATGAAGTCTTATGATTTCCTTTGCTGTCCTAGGTAGTACCTATGAATCTTGTACACAGGGATTTAGAAGATCCTGTGAGGCTGGAATCCAGTGGATACATTTCCCTCAACTGGCTCTTGCTGTAGGAGCACTGCATCACTAAACAACTCTCCTCCTCCTGTGTCTGTCAGGACAGACCTCTTATTACTGCTATTGCACAGGCTGTAAACTGAACAACTCTGCCTGTCTTTAAAAGGGATGAATTGGTCTAGGAGTTCAAAAGTAAGGCTAGCATGAATTGCCTTCCAGGGCCCAACCTTTCTCTCCAGGCATTGTTGAGGGAGGTTAGCTGAGACAGGTAATTTTTAGAGCTCAGAAGTTAAGCAATGAATTGTCTGTTGTCACACTTAAAAGTCTGAGGTAGAGTCAGGGGCAAGAACTGAGCCTCGAGACTTAGTGAGAAACTTGCACTCTGGGTAATTTACAGTAATTTAAACAGTCCAGATTTTTTATGCTTGTGTATTCAACATTGTCTGATATTAGTTTCCTTGAAAAGATTTTGGATTAGTTTGAGAGAAGCAGACACATACTAGATTACTAGTTGTATTTGAATTGTTTAACCTAAACCCAGACTTTGTTGGCATAATTATCCAATAATTATTTTTATGTATTCAAAAATGGGCCCTCAGCTTTAGTTAGAGTGTGCATTCTCCTGAAAGACCAAGCCAGTTCAGTGCCCTTTTGTATAAGGTAGTCTGCTGCTCATGTCAAATGTCCATGTTAAGAGTCTGCAAATGCAGAATTCAAATAACATTGATTTAATTTAGAACTTGCCCTTGTTCTCATTTTGAGAGACAATACCGATTTCTTTTCAGGCTTATGCTGAGAGCAACCAGGTGCTCAGAAACTATCTCATAAGAGAGGAGAACCAGAGGCTAAAAGAGGCAGAGACAATATCAGGGGAAAAGACACCTGCAGGGAAAGTAAGTGCAATATCCCTCACTGAAGATGATATCTTTCTAATTTCTTGAGGGTTGGTCCCTCTGTGTCAGACAATCACAAATGAAGGGAAAGGAGAAAACATAAAATAAATCAGTGCTCATCATACTGGTTTTTGAAACCATAGTAATTTACTATCATAGCACTTGAGGGCAAATCATACTGAGGTGTCATAAATAAACCGTGTAACATTTGTTTTTCTGCATGTTCTCATATTTCTGTGTTTCAGACTGTGGATTTCAAGTCAGCTATCATTTTATCTTGCTAACCATTTGGTATCAGTTTTGTTCCTTCATCCTTCTTTCAAGATGAGTCAAAAAATTACATGCTTTTACTTCCATTAGCATGAGGAATTAGAACATGGGAAAACAACAAAATACTCTGCTACAACGAGTGTTTGCAGACCTTTGGCAACAGCTTCTGTTCTACTGTCACAAATAAGAAGAGTTTATATTTTTGTTTATCAGTATTTCACCCAATGAAATGTGTGCAAGACCCTTAATGAACGGGGAATGTAATAAAAACAGTTCAAAGTCTTGAAATTGTTGTCTATGGCTTCTTGAATATCATAGAGGCAGGTTCAACCAGGTTCATGTTAATCTACTTAAGAATATTCTTGATGATTTCATTGTTTTCAGAGATCAAGAAGAGATTGCACTTGAATAGCAAGTGTAAATAAAACCCCACCTAATAAGTAAGAAAGCAGTACAGTCTGTAAAACAGGAACACCTGTTTCACTGAGTGAAGTTAAAATCGATGCCTGTGTACACGGATGGATATGTACAGATTCTTATCTCTTAGCAGTGTAGGAGCACTCAGGCTTGCTCCAAGGGAGAAGAATGTTTTACGCTATACTGCCAGGCGCCCTAGTTATACTACAGAGATTTTTAAGTCCTTTAATACTAAGTTGTTTTATCTTGTGATATGCTGAACTTCTCAGTACTCCTAAGTAAAAATAAAAGGAACAGAGAATTCTGATACTCATTGAAAATGTGTAATGTGTAAAGGGAACTCCACCTTCTCCTGTATTTTATCCGATGATCAAAGATGAAAAAGAATATGTGCTGGTTTTGAGACATTCCCTACACATTTTAGCTCTTGGTCCCTCAACACTTCTTTTAGGTACTGAAGTGACCAATAAATCACCGCTGGAAGGAGACGACAGACTTGAATTTTCAAAAACCTGCTGATCCTCAATCCTTCCCAGATACATGCTAATTCCTTCTCAACACTGGTCTTGATATTTTTCTTCAAGTGAAATGTAGCAAACATTTCGTGAAACAGGTATCTCCTTTGAGCCCACAAGGGACTCTCAGGTCTTGAGGTCTGTAGTGCAGAAGAGACCTTTCTTCCTCCTTTAGTGTAAAAAGTCAGCTGGGAGGCAATCCCTTGGTACAAGATGAGCTGCAGTGTGGAAGTAAGTTACCTTAGCCAACTACTGCCTAAGCATCACAGCTTGTGACTTTTCTGTAATTACCACATTTAATACAGCTAGTTACTTGCACAAAAGAGCTTCCGGATACAGCAATTTCCATGGAGGGCTGTTTGGGAATGTAGAGGCCCATCATTTAGCTCTGATATTGTTGGGTTGTCAGAATTGATCATAGCTCTTGACGGAACACCTCTAGCTTTTTTTTATGGAGTGCATCAGAGTGACATCTCACATTGTTTAAGTAGGAGTGATCTGTTAGTTTATATTTTATCTAAAACTGCAGAGCAGATGACCTCCCTCAGGGTCTAAATACATGAATCCGATGTGCATGTTATAATTAATAGTAGAGCTAGGAGAGAAATTCATAACAAGGGGCCGAAGAGCTGGGCAGAGCAACTTGTCAAAAAGAAGGAAATTCCACTACAGATTAGCTTATTTTTAAGCATGTCAAGCTCTACATACAAACAAGATATATTGCTTCCTTGTAATGTCTGTTTAGGCCCAGATGCTCGAGGCACTGTCAGGGAGTGCTGTAAATTTTGTCTGAGTCAGGGCAATTCTGATTGATCTCTGAGTGTAAAATCGATAAGAAGACACTGTCATTTTCTTAAAGGATGAGCTAGAAAAGGAAAATAAATTAAGACTCCACTGAATGTCTATCTCCAGTGCTCATTAATTCAGTGTGGTCTGTACTTTGTTAATGTTATGTCCACAGCTTTAATCTTCCAGGTGCTCTTCCTGCAGATAGTCGACAGCAGCCCTTTATTATGTTATGTATATTTCATCTACACGTGGTGGAAATAAAATGTCTGCCCTCTTCTTTCCCCTAGCTCCTGATTAATCCATTTTATTATTTTTCAGAAATACATCACTTGGGTACTGATTAACTTAAAAATGGAAAGCCATTGTCTTTCTTGCATGTCCTTCATCAGAACTAACACACTGGCTGCTCATTTGTCTTGAGTTGTTACAGCAAATAACGACTACCAGGCATTTCCCCTTATGTAATATACTGCAGGAAGATTAATTTACTTCTGCTCTTTTTCTCTGTTTCTTTTTTGTCTACTAAGACTTTTTTGACATGTTTTGAACTCCTTCCCAGCTCCCACTCTCCTGCTTCCTCTGAAATATTTTACAGCATGCACCCAAGCAGCAGTGCTGAAACCGGCCAGTGTAGTCTTCAATTGAAGTCACCCAGTGCTGCTGCAGATACAGCTCCATTCTGGGCTGACTTGCCTTGCTCTGCACTTGTGATTATAAGCGCAGGGGTTTTGCCCCTTAAAAATAACAATACATTGTTACTTTAGTCCCACAACCTTCTCAAGCACAAAAAGTCACATTGAACTTAATAGCCTGATAAGGTGAATATAGGCTACTCATAGGAGTATGCATTATAGCATAAGATGTTGTTACACTGAAATATAAAATTATTTTTATTGCTAAGCAGTCATTTTCCCTTCTACATGTGCATTCTTAGTGTAGAAATAACTTTTAAACATAAATAATAGTTCATTTTCTGCTTTTGTTTCTGCTTCTCAATGTCACCAGGACCCAAACAACTTACTGTCTCCATATGTTACAATGCAGTGGCTATTAATGGTGAAGTATAATATGAAAATACTTATTGGTAAGAAAAGAAATATTTTCCATCTTTTTCTTCCCTCCCTCCCAGCTATTTCTAATACCTAAAATGCTATTTACTTACAACTTCATTATATACCTCTAGGGTGCCTTGATTGGGAAAACAGGTAGTTAAAAAAGAAGACCTCTTGACTTCAACAAGCACTGAATACATATTCATTAAGCCTCTTATTCCCATTCCTTAACAAAGCACTGCACATGCCAATTAATTAATTTTCATGGAAAGGTCATCAGTGAGACTAGATCTTGGACCGTCTGTTTTCTGGTTGAGCAGGCTTCACCTAAGGAGGCGATTCAGTGATATCATCAAGCACTTTGGAATACTTTATCTGGAAATTGTCCATCAGGACTTTTTCCTCAGAAAAGCTTTTAAAAGCTGCATTAAATATTTCTAGAAGTGAGTATATTTAGCTAAACTCTGAAATGCTATGTACTCATCTGTGTTTATCTTTGAAAAGGGCTATGAGTCAACTACTAGGTCTTTTTTCTGGTTATATGTCAAAAAATTATAGTTTGAGAATAGTTCACTGCAAGTGGTAGCACTGCAGTAGAGGTTGAGCTTTCATCCAAATCTACTGTTCTAACCATAAGGCTACTTCCAGTAACATCTAAAGTATGAAAATCCCTTACTTGGCACACACTGCCAAAATGTCTTTTATAAGGTTTAGGTTAAATTGTGGATTGTATCACCCTTGTGTATTAGGAAAGAACCAACTGCCTGATTTGCACTTGACTTGCATTGTCTGATCTCCACGTCCCTGGGAAGTCCTGATTCTGTGATGTTAGCAGCAATGCTGACATTGCCATACCTGAGATAAGCAGGCAAAGACCAGGTCATGGCCAAAACCCCTTCAGGCAGAGACAGGATATATGGTATTCTGTAGCATCTTCCAGCCACCCATCAAGATAGTCTGTGTTTTTAAACAGAAAAAGCTGTAAACTTCCTTCAGACAATAACATTCCACATTAGGAGGAAAATTATGATGAACTAAGTGCAGAGATACAGCCTCAGATACAGAATTGCCTCTGGGTTAGATAAACACTGATCTGATTGTTGTCTGAATTACAAATCTGTAAACCCCTCTGACAGCTAGCTATTGACAGAGGCAATAAGCATTTGTGATAGGAAGGGATTTCATAGTAGTTATGCTTCCTAGCCACATGTTTAGATCAGCTGAATTTGGGAGTCAAGTCAGAAAATCTCCGTCAAAATAGAATTACTCCAACTGAGCGTTATTGAACAAGTATATTTTTCATACACATTTTGAATGTGACTGAAATAAGTTTATAAATTATATCATAGTAGACATTTTTATACTATCCTTGAAAAATGTACCTATAGTTGAGTGGATGGAATGGATTTAATAGTAATATATAGCATAAATACACATAGTAAATATATAAAGCTATGTATATAATGCACATACAAATGACAATATACGTATACTCCAGATTGCCCACTCTCAAAACCTTCTGCTATGTGCATAGTTCAAACAGCTGACACTCAAACCTGTACAAATTCATTCACCCTCAGCAGTTTCGGATGTATCGATTTATCATTCCTTGACCAAGATTTTAGAACTGTGCTTATATGTAATTGAAAGACTGAGTGTGAATTTTTGTGAGCTTATTTTACTAGAGAGGAGCAGTTCTAACTTTATGTGTTTATTGCATAAACAGATAAAACATCTGTAGGTTTTTATGGTAAAAACCCCCACAAATAACTACACTCCTATTGTAAGAAGAAACAAAATTCAACTTATTTAAATTAAACTAGTGCTGGTTTTAATATTAGTATTCCCACTGACTGTAGTAATTGAACTTAATATTTCCTGTGTTGTTCTTTTATCATGTGACTAAGTTAATAAACAGTAACCGATCCAAAAGTTGATTGTTTTATATATATATATATA
>VXBX01002897.1:336023-343523 GCA_013400415.1 Scytalopus superciliaris
TATATTTGAATATAGCAAATAGGGTGAGAGAAATGTAGGCTTTGGGCCAGGAGGCTTAAGTAGCCTAGGTTTCCTCTGGGAATAGTAAGATGTTTATTAAAAAATATCAAAAGGATAGCTAGCTGCTTTTCAACAACAATTCTTGAGAGGATTAACTACATCCTTAAACACAAAAGCAGAGATGCTTTTACATCTATACCAAGGATTTGTTTATGAGTCCCTTAAAGTTTTCTTCAGTCGGACTTCCATTGACTCCACAGAAACAGAAAATCAAGTTGGATCAAGTTAATTTAATCACTACAAAAACATGTTAGATGCACAGAGCATATCAGGATGTATCGATTTATAAGGGGCTAACAATGCCCTCTAATGTGCTCTGCTGCCTATGGTTGCTTAAAGATCTAGGACTTTTACCAGTGCAACTATGTACTGGTGTTCTAAACAGAATTATTTAGATAGGAATTGCTCTTGATTTTGAAAACAGAATGTTGTACAAATTTACAATGAGGTGTTAGTTACACACAATAAATAAACAGTTATCCATAGAATGTCATGCATTTCTTGAGATTTGGTTTAACCATGTTTAGATTTGTCTTAAATAGGTTTGAGAGAGCTGAAAAGAACTTAGCACACAAGGTGCTATGGAATGGTGGAATAGAGAACTAAAAAAAAGCTACAAGAACTGAATATCCAAATTATTCTAAACTGATGCCTTGGCCCCAGAGGCTAAAGATAAATGAGAATTAAGAAAATTAGGAATTTACATTAAAACAGTAAGGTGAGTTTAGGTAAATCTGAACTTTGACATGGTTTATTCAGCTATGTCTGTCATATTGATCTATGAGATTTACTATTACAATGAGAAATCTGCATAGAAGGGTTTGTGCAGGTTATGTCACTATTAATTATCTGTCTTCTTACCATCTTGGGCAATCTAATATTTCTAAATCTGATTATATTTTTGTTATTTTATATTATATTTTTGTTATTGAACATCTGGGAATAAATTTTCAAAGCTGTGAAATTTATCTGCAGCTGTTCTGTAAACATTAGTGGAAATAGCAGGTATACCAATCACAACATTTCATAACACTGAGCATATAGTTGTAAGAACTCACTGCTCTTTCTGAGCAGTAATTCATTGCTCCTTACAATGAATTCATGCTTCTTACATATGAGTATCTGCAAATTTATAAAAGGCTGGGTGTTATTGAAACCAACAGGTTAGTTTCCTTTGACTTCAGTGGAGGGCAGAATTGATCTGAGAATGTAACCAGATTGATGTTCTTTATGATTGTGCATACTGAGAGGTATTAATGAGATCATGTTTTACAGTATGTGTGCTGCATTTGCTTCCCATCCTAAGAAACCTCAGAACTGCTGTATGATTATATATCTATGGTGTGGCTGGAATCCACATCCTTTTGGATAAGAATAGCAGCAGTAAATCAATGTACACATTTATACTGTATCATGAATCTCCTTTTCTACTAGAATATATTTGAAACAGCAGCAGATTACTTGATTTTGTGAATTCTAAAGCAATGTTTGTTACAACATAGGAAGTCTTCAACGGTGACTGCTGTCGTGAGGTACTTGCTTTAGTGGCTTTATGAAGGCATCAAAACATCCTTTCCACCTTTGCAAGTGTTTCTTAAGCAATTTCCCTTAGTTTTAGACACTTCTGGAGAAGAAGATTAGTTCCTTTAGCAGATTTCACCTGCCATTTATAATTCATATCAAGGTACATAAAGAGAAAAAAATGCTTCTCTGTAAATCACCAGTATTAATATTCTTACATATTTGAATCACTTGTTTCTTCATATGGTACCCTTTTGAGATACTTTTTTCATGAAGCATTGTCAAAATGAATTGTAGCTATGCTTTATAATACAGGTGTTGAACATTCACCTCATACATGCTGATATAGCAACGAGAGGCATTTTTCCACCTCTTCCAGGAATCACAAACATTTGAAAGCTCAGCTCTTGCTTCAGGTAGTTTTGATGTCAGTCCTTAATAAAAATTGAAAGTTGCTATGAAGAAAGCAACAATGAAGGAAAGTATATAAGTTCCACTATGTAAATGGGGCTTACAGGAAGGCTAGAGAGGGACTTTTCACAAGGGCATGTAGTGGTAGGACAAGGGGGAATGGCCTTAAGCTGAAGGAGGGTAGGTTTAAGTTAGATATTAGGAAGAAATGTCTTACACTGGGGGTGGTGAGGCACTTGAACAGGTTGCAGAGAGAAATTGTGGATGCCCCATCCTTGGAGGTGTTCAGGACCAGTTTGGATTAGGCTCTGAGCAATGTGGTCTAGTAAAAGTTGTGGCTGTCCATGGCAGAAGAGTTGGAGATAGATAGCCTCTGAGGTCCCTTCCAACCCAAAGCAGTCTGTGATTCCAAGACAACAGAAACAATTTGGTGGGGTAATAAGCTCCTCTGTGAAGCACACTACTTATATGAAGAAAGCTAACTTGAGAGGTTATTTTTACTCAGGCTTTTTCCTTGCTGCCTGGACCCTTTTGCAGGTGTTATTGGTTACTCTCACAATGTTTGCCTGTAATGTGCTTTGCATCATTGGAAAGACAAGTGTCTGAATCTTTCATTGTTCTATGAAATATAATGACAAAGAGACAGTGCAACACTGTTCTCCTTCAAATGCATCTTCACCATCACTTTCTGACACTCATCTGCTCTCTTGTCATCACTAAGGCATCCAACACTACTTTACCTAGAAGTCCTCAGGAGACACCTACTAGTCAAACAAGCCCAGAAAGGGTACCGACAAAACTTGATAACTCAGATGATTGCAAGCACAAATTCTCTTCTATGAAATATCAAAACAGGACTAAAACTGAATGTGTTACAGAGAGATTTTCTTGCCCTGTCATTATTCCATTGCTTCTGTAATTTCATTCTTGATGTTGCTGTTGGAATTCTATAGGATTTGTCTAGAAAAATTAGGCAAGATAAAATCATAGCCAAACCCTGCCAGCGTCTTCTGTGCTCCTTGCATTCTGCTCTTCTTTGTTGACAGGACCTTGTGTTTTGCAAGAAAAGCCACCTGCAGTGGTGACAAGAAATTAGCTCTTATCCTTCCTTCCACTCATGATCAGACCCAGAATCCTCCATCTTTGTAAAGCAGGACAGTAATCACAGGAGCAATCCTACAATACACCTTCTGTCTCAGAGCTACCAGAACAAGACACCCTATAATGTGTAACACACTGCAGAGCCCATGCTATGAATATCAGACATGGTTTCACCCTTGACATACTGATGGTCCATTTATACTCCAGAAGTAGGACCTCTGTGGAACTAGAACTGTGCAATTTCTTTTCTGACCATTCAAGATGTCCTGCCTTTGCAGATGCAGAGGTGGTTTTTAGGTAGTTAGATGTTCTTAGGCATACAAAAAGGCAAGAAAATCAGAGTCTTCTGTCATAACTTTGGCACCAAAACAACTTCACAGCAACTGCAATTTTATGTTTGTGTTCAGTATTTGAGCAGAGGTACTTAATTTATCACCCTAACTCCCACAGTTCTAGTCCTAGATCTACAGGTATATACTATCCTGTGGCATAAAACTATCACAGGCTCACAAGGAGTAACATAAACCCCTTACCTACAGTACTTTCATGTGAACAGGATCTATTAAACAGGTCAACATATGTTATGCTTCTTGCATGTAGCTAAAACATCCCTTCATCTTTGCCTTCTGTAGTATTGACTGTTGCATAACAGAGCCCTGTGAAGAAGTGTGATAATGGTGGCCACTAAGTTCAGCCTGTTCTTTCTGACTGAAGAAGTTTCTTGGTAAGAAAGGGAGGCCTTCACTTTATTATTATATTTTGATTGATTTTAACATCAGAAAATCATGTGAGTCTGAGAGGAAGAAAACTTTTCTTTATCATTCTGCAGCCTTGTCCTGTGAATCATTTGCCTGTTTTTCAGCTGGTGTTTCAGGTTTGTATTCCCAGTTTTGAGAGATATTAGATGTCAGCTCTGGCGTCTTTGAGCCTGTTCAGTTACATTCCTAGCAAGAAAGGAAGCTGTTCTTATCCTAGATGTCTTCCCATTTAACTTGTGCATGGGAAATGAAAATGAAATTTGCTGCTGTGCTGGTTTAAACGTAAACCGGCAGGAGAAATGAACTCAACTCACAAAAGATTGTAAGTCAGAACTACAATTTAATAAAAAGATCACAGTAAGTACAAGGGTACAGAGGAAAAGCCCATTTGACCCACAGGAACAGGTGTGTAACCCAGCACCCTGGGGCACAAACAGAATGGAGCTCGCCAGCCCCTGTGTTGAGCACCACCTGCTCCCCTGAGTACAAAGTAAAAGGAAAAAGAAAACCCGTTCATGAGGATGATGGTCCTGGTCTGGCAGTTGCAGTCCTGCTGAGGCTCTGGTCCTCCTCTGGATCCGGCGAGTGAGCCCCTTCAGTCCCAAAACCCCTAGTATATATATGCTTAGGTTCAGGTGGGAGTTCCCAGTACCTCCCCCAGGGTGGGGAGTTTCACAATGGGTGAGTGACTGTGTAGGGTGAGTCATGGCATATTTTTGGAAACTCTGATGGCCCATTAGCAGGCATGACCCCTCAGGCTGGGTGTGGAGGTGCTAACAGCTCTCCAGAGGGGCTTTACCACACCCGAATCATTGGTGTGAAGACAGGAAACCTTTCTTATCTCACAGAAGTTCCCAAGCACCCACCCTGTAGCCTGAGAGGTCAGGTGTGCCCCAGGAAGCTGCTGCAAATGGTCCATTGTTAACAGTTCATGAGAAATTACATAGAGGGTGTAGAATACACAGTCTTAGCCACGCCCACACAGTGACAAACTAGTCCTGGTCACTATAACCAGGACAGCTGCCTTTATCAGTAACTTACAGTCTGTATTTTTCCCGGGGTGTCTTCTCTGAAATACCTGCTTATTTGTACTGTTCAGTAAAGATGATGCTTTCAGTAAATTTATCTCAGGACTAGCTGCTGGGCACCATTCCATTACCACGATGACACTGGTCATTGTATAGCCTGAAAGTGTGACTATATAGAAGCTTATTGGAGCAATATGTATAATGAAAATGCTTCCCATGGGCTCTTCAGCTGAAGGTGCCTGAAGCTGTCTTATTCATAGAAAACACCTCTAACAAACTAATAGTTTGATTTGCAAGGTGAACACATCCATGTTAATTCATTAGGGTTTTTGGTGGAGTTCTTGCTCCTGAGAAAAATGAGCAAGCCTGTGTCTCAAGTACTTAAAGCAGATCCAGGAAAGGATCTTACAGTGGTGGTTCAAAAGCATTGTAAGATACTTCTATGCAAAAGACCTCCAGAAATCCTTCTTGGACATTCACAGAGTTCTGTAGAAGCAAATCTATATATCTTTAACTATCTTAGTGCCCATCTCTTCTGCATGTCTGTAATGCAGTTACTGTGCTCCCTTTCCCAGTTCGAGCAGGAATTCTGGTCCCTTCCTGCTTTGCCCTTTCCCCTCATCTCCCCAAAGAGCATGGCAAGTAGTTTGACCGTCAGTTGGCTAGTTGGCTAGTTGGGCAGCTTCACTGCTGCAGGAAATTAATTTGAGCTGGCTGGGATCTAGAATTTTCTTCCCATGAAAGCTCTCTCACTACAAAGCATGTCCTTTACCTGTGCTAACCAGCTCATCCTTTCCCATAGAGACAATCGGGATATCAGGAGAGCTGGAGACTGGCCCCTTGCAACACTGTGCAACATCACTGCCCAACACAGTGCAATCTGGCCCCTAGGTCTGTAGGAAAAGTGGATTCTTTTACTAGTTGGCTGAGGCTATGACCTGTGCAGGGTTGTGACATCTCTTAGGTGCCCAGCCTAAGAAACTGAGGCTCTAAAATCTGTCTTGTGTTTTCTGCTCCTGGCATGGAACATTTTGAAGAGAAGCATAGTCAAGAGTCACTACATGCAGGTTCATATGTGAAATGAGCTCTAAATGCTGGACGAAAGGCACCCTTTATCCAGCAGATGAATATTTCCTTTGCCATTTGAATGTAAGGGCTGGTAATAACAGTGCAGCCTTTAACAAAGTTTGATATTTCCAAATGTCATCTCTTCTGGTTTCGTGTGTGCTTGTTGATTGTTCTAACATCTTAATTAAAAGTGTAACTCTAATAATGAACTTATTTTTAGCCTGCTTCCCTGAGTGGTGCATTGTATCAAAGGACAGGCAATTCAGAAAGCAGTTAGCTGTGGATCAACAGTGACACAGAGCACTTGTGTAGTCGCTGGGGGTCAGTCAGTACATTTCTTTCACACTGGTGCTAGTCAATCACTTTTGTTTTCCAGATTAATTATGTAGCTTTTCATTAAAAAACGAGGCACTCTGGTTTCTTGCCATTTCCAGTTTCACTAGTGACTTTGCTTGGGTGAATTTTACATCAGGGCCTCGTATATGTTAGGCTTTTCCTCTCTTTTAGGCAAGAAAGTGGGAAAGCTTCAAATAATCTAAAAACCTAAGAGGGAGAAGGGGAGTCTGGTTCATAATTTTTGTATATCTATAAAGAAAGATGGATAATATAAACTCCTTTTGCAGAGGTGAATATTTCACCATGCTAATGCCATTGTCTCCTTTCTCTTCATGTTCAATAGTTTTCTGTAAAAGCTGAAGCAGTGACTATATTCAACACCTGCGTCTTTAACAGCCACTGCAGTATAATTACCTTTCTTGAATATTCTATAGAATTGTCAAACAGCAATTTTCTTTTTCAAGACAAGCTTTGAATAATGCCGTTTACATACAGAGCTTAACTTCTCTTACGTTGAAAATCTAATTATAAGTATCCAAAATTTACTGCGTGTTTGCTGTTTTATAATTCAATCTACATAAAATTGCTAAAACACAACACCTTTAACATTTTTTTCTGGAGCTGAATTAGCACGCTCTTTGTTGGACAGTTTTTTAGTGTTAAATGTAATTGATTCTGTAACAATATTTTTTGATTTTTCTTATTGTGCTTATCTTAAATTTCCAAACATAGGTATGGACCTAGAATAGAGGACCCTAATGTTCTTTTACTGTTTTCTCGTTCAATGAAAATTTATTTTGTGTTGGAAGAGGAATATCCCAGCATTTCAGTGAGAGAATCTAGGAAAAATACTCCATTGTATTTTATTCTGTTTGGAGTATGATTCACTGGATATTTAATGCTGCTGATGATTGATTAGATCAGACTGATTAGATAAATTAGATAAGCCAGGAAATCTTAGAGCAAATTGTGACTTGAATTGTGTAATGCACCATCATCCTAGTCAGGCTACTTTCATAATCTTTGTAATACAAATACGATAGACATCCGCCTTGACTACCTCAAGCACAGCTTCAGTATTCTGCTAGGAAGGTGACATTAGAATAGAAAATTAACATAACATTGTATTATTTCTTACTGGTGCAAGCTATAAATTAATGTTATGAAATGTTATGAGCGTATCTGCAAAACCACCTCTTACAAAAATTAAAGAGTAT